>BQNB010093267.1:0-26409 GCA_026074375.1 Tanacetum coccineum | reverse complement strand
TGTTATCAAGTATAGTCATCGCGGTTGTTTTGGTAAGACTGAAGACAACCACATAAAAATGCCCGGACTTGCAAATTGGAAAAAAACATCTGTTTTAAATAAAACAAAAAACTTAATATAATAATCAAAGTGAATCAGAGTGAATCTCATGAGATTAAGTGTGAATCTCATGAGATTCAGAGTGAATCATATGAGATTCAGAGTGAATCTCATGCGATTAAGAGTGAATCTCATGCGATTCAGAGTGAATCTCATGAGATTCAAAGTGAATCAAATGTGATTCCAAACAAAAATCACCCTGAATCATCACAAAAAATAATCAAAAGATAATCAGATGTAAAAAAATTACCAAGTCAATGCCTTCAAGAGCCAAACCACCTTTGTTGCCTTTAAACTGAGCGTTAACTTGGTTAGAAAAGCTTTCCCATTAAGCATCAAAAGAAGCCAGGGTTCCATCAAACATTGATTTTGACTGTATTATATATCATATTAAGTATCATCAAAAAACAAAATACTTGTATAAAAATTTATAAATTTATAACACTTACAATACAACCGGTTGGAAAAAAGTGCTTTGATTTTGATTCAGCAGCTCGAAAACTCTCTTCATGATTAAGAACTGTACCCCAACAGTCGATTACATTCGCATCAAGCCACAAACCAGGTGCTAATGTTTCCAAATTCAAACGAACTCCATATACAATGAACTTCCCAAAATGTGCTTCAAAAACATTCTCACTATATGAAAAACAAGTACATAGTGTAAATATATAAAAAAAGACTTGGCTTAAAATAACAAATACTAGACAAAATCTCATGTGATTCAGAATCAATGAATCACATGAGATTCAGAATCAATGAATCTCATATGACTCAAATGATTTGAATCACATGAGATTCAAAGTGAATCACATGAGATTCAGAGTGAATCACATGAGATTCAGAGTAAATCACATGAGATTCAGAGTGAATCTCATGTGATTTACTCTGAATCACCCTGAATCATCACAAAAAATCACCCTGAATCATCACAAAAAATAATAAAAAATATTATTAACTTACATCTTGTCACCCTGCATAGCAAACAAGCTTTTCCCAAGAATAAATTACAGCCTTGTAATTTTGGGAACGACGTTTGTTTTCTTGTTCATATAGGGGGATAAGAGGTAAGAAGAAGGTTTCACAGCTCTTTATTTGGGACTGGGACTTGCTTTTTGGGTAGGCAGTTTCTTAGGAGTAATCTCTTGATTCATTGCTTCTAGTGTCGCCGAATTATCACCAAATAAATCACCCTAAAAAAAGAATATTAAAAATACATAAATTTTACGAAATAGGCAAAAAACTGTACAGTAAGAATATTAAGTATAAGTACTCAACAATTATAGAATCAATTACCTCCCCAACTAAATCCACATTTTTATCTAACCATTGTGTAAAATTCTCGGGTGTACTCATGATTTCACATTCTTCAGCTTGATTTCCTTCAACAACGGTTCCTTGTTCAGTTGGATTTCCTTCAACAACTTTATCTTTTTCAGCTGGACCATTATCATTGCCAAAATCCTCTAAACTGATCTTGCTAAAACCAAAACTCGGATTGCTCCCATTTGGATTTTATCACCCTTATTCACATCTTCTTCATCCACATTACCATCATCATCATCCCCATTCTCATCATCATCATCATCACCAACATTATCCCCATTTCCATCATCTTTGAATGATATCGGATCTTTATAATGATTGACATACTTTTCATAAAGAGCAACAAACTTCCCATCACCAGGACACTTTAAACTAGCTTTCCTCATATAATCTTCAAGCATAACTCTTTCGGCACAAATTAAAGAAAGCTTTTCTTCAGCTTTTTTAATGAGATCCTGTATTTTTAAAAAGAAATCCTGTAGTTAGACATGAGATAAGACAGGATCTCATGTGATTCACTATGAATCACATGAGATCAGACAGGATCTCATGAGATTAATGTTTGAATCACATGAGATTCAAAGTGAATCACATGAGATCAGACAGGATCTTATGTGATTAACTCTGAATCTCATGTAATTCATGTTTGAAGACAGTCTAACCACATACCTCTTTCTCGGAAGTTTTCAAAAACCAATAAAACCTTCAGATTCTTGCACCTTAGCTTCTCTGAAAACCAATAAAACCTTCAGATTCTTACACTTAGCTAGGCAGGATCTCATGTGATCAGACAGGAGATTTATATATTAAAAATCACATGAGATCAGACAGGATCTCATGTGATTCAATCTGAATCTCATGTGATTCATGTTTGAATCACATGATATTCAAAGTGAATCACAAGAGATCAGAAAAGATCTCATGTGATTCAATCTGAATCTCATGTGATTCATGTTTGAATCACATGAGATCAGACAGGAGACTTTATATTAAAAATCACATGAGATCATGTCTGATCTCATGAGATTCATGACTGAATCTCATGAGATTCATGTTTGAATCTCATGAGATCAGACAGGATCTCATGAGATTTATGAGATCAGACAGGATCTCATGTGATTAACTCTGAATCTCATGTGATTCATGTTTGAAGGCAGGTAAAATCTCATTTAGTAGAATTTAGAAAACTTACAATAAGGAATGTTAAGGGACCAAGGTAATGATTAGTTCCTCCCGGGAGTTTACTGTCTCGAAGACAGTCATAAATGTACCCGCACCAGTCAATATCAGAAATCACAGAGTCTTCACGAAGGCGTCTGACCACATCCAAGCAGATTTGACCCTTCAACCCATCAGCCTTACCCATCGTATTCGTAAACAAAGTAAGAAAATTAACTTTGAAAAGAAAGTCGATTTCTTGAGCAACAATCAATTTCCGAGCAATATCATTAACACGGACTTTCTTCAATTCTAGAGGATAAAATTGACCAGCCCACTTCCTTACAAACTCATAGTCAGCTTCTCTTTCATCCAAATCAAATAATTAATACCCTCCAAAAGGAACACCTAACATATCGTGAATTTTGGACTCGCCTGAATCAAAACTCAACATGTAAGATTTGAAGTTGGACACAGCAAACCATCCCAACTTCGATGGGAGATGATCTATGGAAACGTTATGCAATGAACTAAAGCCTATATCCGTCAAAAATCCTAAAATATCAACTCTTGAGTTTTTGATGGCAGAAAAAAGGGAAGAAGGAGTTGTCCTTGCATGAAAAGAAGGAAAACTCGAAAGATACTCTTCATGTGCAGCTGCTTCTCTTTCTTCTTACCTTTCTTCGGGACACTCTCCTCGTCAGATTCTTCTTTCTTGACCTTCTTTGTCAATGTTTTCTTACCCTTCTTCGGGACACTCTCTTCATCAGATTCTTCTTTCTCGACCTTCTTTGTTAATTTTTTCTTACCTTTTTTTGGGACACTCTCTTCATCAGATTCTTATTTCTTGACCTTCTTTTCCAATTTACTAATCAGTAGCTTAATACTTTTTGTATCAAGATCCGAAGAATTTGAAGAATCTGAACCACTCCTCTTTCTCTTCAAACCAGCCTTAATCTTTAACTTCTTTCGCTTTCTATCAGCTTCATCAGAAGAATAATCAACAACATCAGTCTCAAGCTCGAAATCAGATACATCTTTCTTCGAATTACCTTTCAATTTCTTTTTTCTATCATCTTCCTTTGATAAAATCATTTTCCTTTTAACATTAACCAAGCTTTAAATTCCGGATTTTCTTTTTTGCTTTGACAACCTTAAAACTGGAATTTCTGATGTAATAACCTTCTGCTTTGGATTAGGCTTAAACTTTTCCTTAACAACATCCGGCGCGATGTTCTTTGGCTTGTCCTTATCTTTACCATATCCCAAGCGTCATAGGGATATATATATATTTAGATATTTTCTTTTCAGAAAATATCTCATATATATATAGATATTTTCTTTTAAGAAAATATCTAAGTTTTTCATTAATCAAAATATCTTTTTTTCTAAAATCTTTTCTCTCTCAACTCTCTCTCATCTCTCTCTCATTTTCGACTCTCTCTCTCTCTAGTTTCTTTGATTCGTGGTTCGGGTTATGAAGTGAAGTGTTAATCGGGAACCTACAATCTCATGAGATTCAGAGTGAATCACATGAGATTCAGAGTGAATCTCATGAGATTCAGAGTGAATCACATGAGATTCAGATTGAATCTCATGAGATTAAGAGTGAATCTCATGAGATTCAGAGTGAATCAGATGTGATTAAGAGTGAATCTCATTATTGTTTGAATCACATGAGATTCAAAGTGAATCACATGAGATCACACAGGATCTCATGTGATTAACTCTGAATCTCATGTGATTCATGTTTGAAGGCAGTCTAACCACATACCTGCAACTACATTAATGTTCGACGCCTTATCTGCAACAACAGACAACACATTCTCCTTAACCACCTTATCTGCAACTACATTAATGTTGTCCTTAACCACATCAACCTTGTCCGCAACTACACTAGACGGCTTATCTGCAACTACACTAGACGCCTTAACACTCTTCTTTACAACCGGCACCTTAACACTCTCCTTTACAACCGGCGCCTTAACACTCTCATCTGAAACCTTACTCGTAACCTTTGGATTATCCTTCTCAACAACACTCTCAACAGCCGCAACAACCGGCGCCTTAACATCAGCCACAACAACCGGCTCAGTCTCCTTATCACTCTCCTTATCCTTAGAAAGCTCAGTCTTACGCTTATACTGTAAAACATCAGCCGCAACAACCGGCGCCTTAACACTCTCTTTTGCAACCGGCGCCTTAACACTCTCCGTTGCAACCGGCACCTTCTCAATAACAGGCGCAACCACTGCCGCCTTATTACTCTCATCTGAAACCTTAGAAACCTTTGGATTATCCTTCTCATCAACAACCGACTTTTCACTCACAACAGCCGAAACATTACTCTTACCAACCTTACTCGTAACATCACTCTCCTTAACGACAGTCGACTTCTCAATAGACTTAACGACACTCTCCTTAACGACAGTCGACTTTTCACTCACAACCTTACTATTACTAACAATAGAATTTCCCTTCACAACAGCTTCCTTTTCACTCTCCTTTCTAACTTCACCAGTTATAGGATTATATTGAGTCACTAGCTGTGGACTAAAAACCCTTTCACTCATTGGAAGTCACCTACTCTTAATTAGGAGAATTAATTTTACCAGTAACCTTCGATTTTGATTTAATAGGAGAAACACGATCAATCCCCTTAACACCTAACATCAAACAAAAATTTATAAAAAAACATCAGATGAGAAAACAACTAAAATCACATAGGATTTTGGTATGAATCACTTGTGATTCATACCAACACTGAAATCACAAAAATAAGCAAAAGCTATTGAATAAGCACAAAATAAGCAAAAGCTATTGCATAAGCATCATACATCTACCAACAAAAAATCAACAAACTGATAAAATAAAAAAAACAAAACAAAACCTAAAAAATACTAAATAAAGCACCAAATAAACAAAAGATAAAAAATAAGCTACATCTATGGCTTGTGTCCAAAATAAGCAACAATAAGAAACTAGTAATATCAAATAAGCATTAGATTAGAAAAATAAAACATAAAAAAGAACAACAGCAGTACTTACTGAGTAAGTACTGATGTAATTGACAAACCACAATAAGTGCAGGCCCAAGATTCTTAGTTTCAGATCTTAAACTAACTATCTTAATGTTACTAGACCTATATTAACCAAATTTGAAACCTAGAATGCTGTGAGTCTCTTAGATCTAAATCCACTTAACACTTTAAAGTGCCCTGGTGCTGGCAAGAGAATTTTAAGCTTTAAATTTTGAAATTCTACAAACTAACTTTCAAATCCTCTTTTAAACTTGTACACTTTGACAAACTCAACTATGTAAAGAATTTTAACAAGCTCTTGTTGACTTTAAAGGTCAACAACACCCTATCCCAAACACTACTTAACAATACTGTCCCAACTAATATTTCACTTAAAATCTATTTTAAAACTAAAACTGCTAAAACCTTATATCTACTCAAACTTAAACTAATCTAATTAAGCTATTTAAGTACTAAAAACTAAAGCTTATGTTCTAAAAATAACTAGTTACTCACCTAGGCTTTTGACACTTAGTAAAACAGATTCAACTAAGAAGAATATTTAGCTAGATTAGGTAATGGAGAATTAACAACAGCTAAAACTAATGATCAACTAAACAACCTTTAATAAGGAATAAGCATTTTCTGAATTCACAATAAGCATCTATATTAAGCTTCAAATGCTAAAATGAAATATAGAAAGTGAAACCTGAATTTTGTAATCTCTGAACTCTAGGTCACTCTTTCTGAGTGAATGACCTTAAAACTCAATATCCTAATGGCTCCTAGCCTCTAGACCAAGAGCTTAAACTCAATAACAAAATGAGCTTATCTACTCCAATGCTTCCATATTTAAATCAAGCTGAATTCAAATGAACTTTGTTGAACTAAAGTAGACTAATACAGTATTTAGAAGGCTTTTAACAAAATTTGAACAACTTTCGAACTTAAGAAAACAGAATAAGCTAAATTGAGCTTATTTCAAGCTTATTATGTAAAACTAGCTTATTACTTGAAAACTTAAACTCAAACACAATTCAACTATTTTATTGCTTAAGAAAGAAGAGTACAAGAGAAGAAACACATAATACAACTGACTTGAAAATTTAAAAAGTTTAATTCGACAAAATGAACAGTACACGAAAAGAAAATTACAAAAGAAATTTAACTAACTCTCTATATAACTCTGAATGTTAAGCTTCTATTTATAGGAAAAGATGAAAAGAAGATGAGAACTTCAATCCTTCACAGCCGTTGGATCTCTTATATTTGAAACTTAGCCTTGGATTGTCTTTATTGGTGAGTGTTCCGCACAAATTGAGGCTGCCAAGATCATAAATAAAAATGACGTGGAGATGGTAAATACGAGGTGGGGGAAGAGTAGGGAGAAACATAAAAGGATTTGGGAAGTTTGGGTTTGTTCGGGTTTTGGCGGGAAAAACAGGTATAAACGGTTAGGGGGAAAGTTTAACCCGCACTTGGTTTGAAAGTTTAGGGTAATTGCATAACCAGTCCTTGTGTTTTCTTTTTTCCAGCATATTTGCATAACAAGCCCTTGTGTTTTTTTTTCTTTTCCAAAGGTGTAGTATAAGATAAGTTCAAGAATTGACACTTCTGGCCCTTGTAGTTCTTAAAACAGGAAATGGGCTTTTTGGTAATTTTGCATCCTCTTCAAAGGGTATAATGGTCATTTCACTTCAAACTTTGACTTGACTTTTCATGATTTTGACCTCCTTTGACTTAATTTGACTTTTCCCTTGTGTCGGGCTGATCCGGCTTTGATATCTTTCCTCATGTCTTCACTTGATCACTTGTCTTTTCCGTTTCTTGTCGGTTTTGGTCGTTTTTGCTCTTTTTGACTTTGATATCCTTTCCTGCACATTGAGACACAAAAGCACACATATTTCCATCTTTTGGCATATTTTTTTTGCTTTTATTGGCGAAATCCTGGGTATTTTATGTATACAATTTAACACTTATCAAAATTCCCCAAACTAAAGGATTGCCGTGTCCTCACGCAATTTTATTAAGTGTACACTTTGTAAACTAACAAGTTTCCAAAATGCCCTTGTTTTCACCTTTTATGAATCACCTTTTTAAACATCTTAAGCTTTTTCTCAACATTTTATCTCATGGAAACACATTAATGGCAATCATTGCAATTTTGCAACTTTTAGGCTCATTGAAATAGGCTACTCCCGATTAATAGAGCACAAAAGAGGAAAATTCGTCTTCCCTGACTTTTCACTAGACTAAACAAAGCTATTAAACAAGATCATTGTCAATATAAGTCCAAATGGTTAAGCTCTTATACTTACAACTTGTGAACTTTTCACTCCCAAGAATAAATTAATGATTAAGATGTGTGCACTCTTTTCAACTTAACCATAGATCAATTTATCTTTATAGTTGAAATCCATCTAAGCTTTACACTTAAGCCTTGTGAGCTTAAATGTTAATAACATAGATAAACCTCGACTCAAAGCTAAAAGAGATTAGGAAACAAAACTTATAAATTGATTTGAGAAAATGAAATTTTTAACCATTCTTTTATTTTCCATATACTATAATTTATTTTTATTTTTTTTGCAATAGGAATTGTTCTTAGTTCGAACCCCTTAATTTGCCTTTCTCCCCAAATAGGATTATCGCATAAACAACGGTGTTTTAGTTCGAACCCCCACTTCGTGCTAACGTTTGTTGGGATATAGGGACAACCACCCTTCTTCCTACAAAGCCCTAGAATCCTAGTCCCTTTGTGTGTACAATCACCACAAGGCCTGCGCTCCCTAGTGATGAATACCTACGAACCTTGATTCCACGTTACTAGTCTTAATCCTAGTTGTGGGGGGGGCGACCCCATCCGAGTCTCACTTTAACAGGATCGGCCAACGATTAAGTCTTCTATTGCTTATTATTATTCTTATTTTTGCGAATGCTTCATTGGCACGAGAAAATTAATGCTTTTGATTGAAATGCTTCATTGACATTCTTTTTAATAATTATATTTTTGGTGAATGGAAAAATTTCACTTTAGAAAATAACTTTAAATTTGAAACCAAAAATCTTCTTACTAAATAGATGAATTATTTTTCAAAAAGTTCAAGACTTTTTCTAAAGACGTTGGTTGACTTAGTTAAATTTCAAAGAGAACGTATGTTTAGAAGTTGTTAAGAGCTTGTGGGAGTAAAAAGGACACAAA
This sequence comes from Tanacetum coccineum, assembly GCA_026074375.1. Classification (NCBI taxonomy): domain Eukaryota; kingdom Viridiplantae; phylum Streptophyta; class Magnoliopsida; order Asterales; family Asteraceae; genus Tanacetum; species Tanacetum coccineum. The sequence continues at coordinate 17,604 of BQNB010093267.1, read as the reverse complement.
ATCATTTCATTATAAGCTTTAGGTTTTTTCCAAATAACTTGCTTAGGCAAAATACACTTATATTTAAACTACATCATCTTCTTGTTCTTCATCGTTTTTAAAAATCAATGCAATAGGTTTTATGAAAGACTTAAGCCCACAAAACGGTTAGGTTATAAGAATACTAGCTAGTGCATTTTCACCCGCGTCAAGTCCAAAATTAACTCTATTTCTCCAAGGAATTACCAAAAAGTGGTGTTTTTCCCCAAACTAAGCTTTCTTTGTATAACAAAAAAATTTTAAAATTTTCCACTTTTTTTTTTCTCAAAAAGGTTAATTCAAAAAGGTTTTAAAACATGGGTTGCGTGAATGCAAGTCAATATCGGAAGATATCCTTCCCCAACTAGAACGAAACATTGTCCTCAATGTTTTAAAAAATATGGGGTCAAAAAGAAATCTTAAAAAATTCTTAAACGTCATGCCAAAGAATAAGGATGTTAGTTCACGATAAAGACAAGGATCTGAGATTTCCCTACTTTATGAATAGAAGATTGAAGACCATCAATGGGAAATTGTGGGCATTGCTTTGTTCTTCTCATCGTGAACCATGATCTCCAAAACCTGGGTGAAAATCCTTGACTTAAACATGTACAAAACAACCAACAAGAACGAAATGAGAAAAGGGCCTCCTCTCATCATTTTCATTTTGTTAGCTAATAAACGACTTAAAAACGGCTTAGTTTGGTTACCGAGTACAAGCTATACTCGTACCCGGAAATTGATTTGTCCTAGGGAAGCCAGAGAAAATAAGAACAAGAGATAAAAGATAAGCATGGGGGCTCCCACGAAGCGTTGTTTGTTATAGAGTCCCCTAGCTTGACTATTTCCCCAAACTAGGTTATCATGGTGGGTGGGTCTGAACATCCGGGAGGATATCTCACTTAGTACATCTTCTCCAAATTGTGGTTTCAACCTTTATGACCATTGACTTTAAATTTTGGGACCATCCTTTTGAGAACGTTCAATTGTTCCATATGGGTAAATATTTGCAACTGTAAATGGTCCGAACCATCGGGGGATTTAAGCTTCACGAGAAAAGCTTTAGCCTTGGTTAAAAGAAGCACTTGTTCCCCAACATTAAAAACTCGGTGGTTTTTTTTTTTTTTTAATTTTTGTATATGTAACCTTTTTGTTTTCTCACTTATAAAGCAAAGAATTTCAATAAGATTCTTCCCTTAATTCGAGTTAAGCTCATTAATTTGTCGACTTGCTATTTTTACCCGCAAGATTTAAGGTTCCAAAGTAGTTTGCTTAAGGGCCATAAAAGCTTTAAGTTCCAACTCTATTGGGGGATGACAAGCTTTTCGGGGTAAAAAAAAAAATAATACCCCATACCTATAAGGAGTACATCCGTAGGTGTTTTGTAGGCGGTTGAAATGCCCATTTGAGAATCGTCAAGCTTATCACTCCAAGAAGCCTCTATTCTCTCCTATGGTTTTTCTAAAAGCCTTTTAATTCCCCTATTGAATCCTTCAACGTGACCACTCGGTTTGAGGGTTGGTAAGAAGTCGAAAGACGATTGGGTCACACGGGGTATGTGTTTAATTACACATTACCTTTTTACCCTTTAAAACGAGCTAATAATTAACCAAAAACGGACTTAAATGCCAAATACACGCTTGTTTTGCTATGTTTATTGTGCTGAACGGATAATTAAGAAAGGACGAAAACTAAAAGCAAAATCGACATATACCGGACTCGGACTGAAAAACAAGGAAAAGACAAAGTCAAAGTCCAAGCCAAAGTTCAACCCATCGTCTTTTAAAACCCGTAGCCAAAGAGTCAACAAATCCAGACAATATAAGTTCTAGGTTGAAACTGCAAAACCCTAAAATTAATATTTGAAGAGAAAGAGAAATAAAGAACAAGGGTGCAATAACTGCCATTTCTGCAAAGATAACTCCAAGGGACTTATAATGTCAAGTCTTGAAGTTTCAATCACAAGGACGATTATTGCAAAGAGTTATATATCTCTTGGGGACTTGTCTTGCCAGTCCCAAATGTTATATAACTTAAAAGGACGAATTGGCAAAGGATAGATACATCTTTGAGGGGCTATTAGTTGCCAAATACCCCTCATAACTTTACTTTTAAAGGTTTATTATCACTGTTTATCGTGTCCCAACCTGTTGCCCGCCAAAAATTCCCTATGTCCCACCCAGGTCTGTTTTCAACTCTTGTTTGACTCCAGAATAATGCCACAATCCTCTCACAATGCACTTTCAACCCACACACCTCACATGGATTGCCATGTTGGCCAATCCCAAAACCACACAAAAACCTCATCAAGGGCTGTGAATACTCTACTTGGGCTCCAAGGGTAATAGAGGGACAGGATACGTTTGACATTGCTCTCTCACAAGTAACACAACTCCTTTTATGTGAGTTCAAAGAAACACAAGAGCAACAAGACAATGAAGACTTAGTCATTTTTTTTCCTATTTAAAGACAATGTAAAGCCCATTTGTGCTAAGTAGTTTTTTTAAGTTTTAAGTAAATTTTAAGTTTAGTTTTCTACAAGTAGTTTTTTTTAGTTTGTTGTATTTCAGTTTAAGAAATTTGTATTGAACATTCACTTGATGAAATAATGAGTTAAGTTTGTGTAGTTTTGTTCTATAAAAGCTTTTTTAATCTCTTAATTATAAACCCATCTTTGCAAATTCTGTTTGTTTTTTTTATTAAAACACTTTAAAGAAATTTAAGAAAAAGGGCTAAGGTTTACTGTTTGATTAAAAGGCTTGGAAGCAGAAGAGCAATTTTGGATGGCTTGTTGGGTTTATGACTTAGTTTAGCTTAATTATAAGCTGGGTAGGTTTAGAGCTTATTTAAGTCTTCAAGGGATCCTTTTTGACAAAAGGATCAAAGGTACTTACTTTCAAGTTTGCTTATTTACTGTAGCAATAAGCTCATTTAGCTTATTTCCTAGCTTATTGTGTTTATTAGTGATACTTTATGTCTAAAATTGTTTTTAATGTTCTTTATTTCATTTATATGCAACACTAGTTAAAACTGCCAAGTTAAGTCATTTCTGTCCTAGCTTAATGTCTTAACTTAAGTGCTTATTTGATTTAATTTTTTGCTTATTAGTGTTTATTATAGCTCAAGTATCATTAATGCTTCAAAAACTTTAGTTTAAAACAGGTTTTATAGCTTTTTAAAACCATTTTCAAAAATTAAGGGGGTGTTTGGGTCAACCTTAAAAACGGGTCAAAAAGGTTTTGTCCATGGGTTGAGGTATTTTGGTTAGTTTTACCTTAAGTTTTTAAGCATTTTTAAGCTGTTTTTAAAAAGATTTTAGTTTGCAATTTGTTTTTCAAGAGTTTTTCAAGACATTGTGTTAAACTGTGGAATTTTCAAAACCCCCCCAAGTGCTTATATTCATAAGCACTTGTGGTTTAAGTTTAAGTGTCAAAAAAAGAGTGTTTGTGTGTGTTAAGAAGCTGTCAAAACTTCCCTTTGTTCTTTTGACTTGGTTAGTCAAAACCACCAAGGATTTTTGGTATCAAAGTTTTAAGCTCTTTTTCACCTTAAAATTCAGCTTGTTTAAATGTTTTTCAAAAGCCAAAAATTGGTGCACAACTCCAAAAGCTAGGAAACTCCATCTGTTTTCAGTTTTTTTACCAATTTGAGCTTATTTGACAGCTTATTATAAGCTGTCAAATAAGCCACTAAAGTAAAGCTTAAATCTCCCCTGGTGCAAAGGGGAGATTTTGAGCTCCTTTTTCTTGGTTTTTAAGTGTGTATAAGCCCAATCTCTTAGCTTATTTTAAGAGCCTATAAGCTCTTGTATAAGCCTCTTGAGTTTCAGCTTTGGAAAAGCTTGTTTGTTAGCTTATTTTTAAAGCCAAACTTGGCTCTTGACTGTTTTTACAATACTTAGTGTCCTGGGATTGATTATCTTTCTTCACTGGCTTATAATGAGCTTTTCTCATAAGCTTTTTGTTGGCTCTACATAGGCTTTTTAGGATAGCTTGTAATTGTTAAAGCTTATTTGCCTTTTCCTAGGCTATTTAGTCCAAATGGACTAGTGAAATTTAGTTTAGCTTTATTCTAGTTGCAGTCATCATAGTGTTACCAACAGCTTATTTAGTTTAGCTTTTCCTTTTCTTTTCAGCTTATTTAAGTTTGATTAGACTCCCTTTAACTTATTTTAGTCTTTGTCCTAGCTTAAACGACCCCATGTTCCAAATGACTTAAGCCAATTTAGCTTTTAAAGCCTTTTAAGCTACTGTCGACCTTTAAGCCAATTTTTCAGCTTATTTAGTGCTTATCTCAAAAAGTTGTAGAAGACAAAGTTGTTAAGCCCCACGAGCTTAACAACTTTGCTTCTTTGAGTTTTCGAAAAAAAAGGGGAAAGACAAGAGGTCCGGGTGAGCAAGACTCGAACCCGTGACCTCTCGATACATCCCCCTTTCACACACACACCCTTACCACTGCGCCCTTGGTTTTTTTTTCTGTTATATATGGACTCAAGGGCTGGGTATTTTATACACTTTTTGCCCTTTATAGCCTATAAGCTGTTTGAGCTTAATGTTGGGGCTTATTTTTGTTTCTTATTTTTCTTAGGACTGTTTTAGTGTCTAGTATTTTGTAAAAAAAATTTAGAATTTTTCCGTTGTCTTTATATTTTTTATATTTTAATTTAGTTAAAACTTTAAAAACTCATAAATAAATTACAAAAATTATTTCTTTTTTAGAAATTTTATTTTGCCTATAGTTTGTAGGAATAATTGTTAAAACTTTTCGTTTATAGGTCATTTTAAACTTTTTGTTTTTTAAAGAAGGGTTCCGGGTAATGGTTTTGCGTTGACTCGTTTTTGGGTTCAAACGAACTCGTTTTTCGGTCTAGTCTTGTTCATTCTTTGTTATTTGTCCCGTTAGAGTAGTTTTATTTTAAAGAACGGGTCTCGGGTACGGTTCTTGTCTTGACTCGTTTTTGGGTCAAACGACCTCCGTTTTCAGTCTAGTTTTTTTTAAACTTCGTTATTTGTCATTTAGAATCTATTTTAGCTTTTAAATTTGTTTTAGGGTTTAATTTGCAAAATTTAGGTTTTTGACCCTCGTTTTTCGTGCCCGTTTTAGGATTTAAGTTATTTAGCTTTCATTTTTAGGTTTTTCTCAATCGTTTTTGCTTGTTATTGATTAATTTAGCTTTCTACTCTCCCAAATCATTAATCTCATTCAAACTCCAATCTTCCGACTGTATCGATTCTCCAGCACAGCCTCGTTGGGGATAAACGACCCGGGGATATTCTATACTACTCCTCGGTTTCATTGATTGTTTTTAGATTATACTTATTATATATATTTTATTATATATATTATATATATAGTTTAGAACTTCAATCAAATTTTTGGCGCCGCTGCCGGGGAGGCTGTGAAACCGATTATCGTTACGTTTGGCCAGTTGTGTTTGAATCTGTGAATATTATCATATAAAAAAAATTAAAAAAAAACTAAAAAAAAAAAGAAAACCAAAAATATAAAAACATTGTCTTTAATTATAAATAAAATTCACAAATTGGTAAAAATACCAAAATATAATATTCTCAATTGAGGTATTATCATAATAACTTCCGGTGAACTTGTTGGTTCCCAACTCGAACAAAAGATTTAAAAACTTGCCTTTTGTGTCACTTGCGAGGTACGGTTCACCTTTTAAAAGATAAACAAACTCTAAGAGGGGTATAAGGCGGGTTGTTCCTAGGAACTACGACCCTAAAGGAAAAAGGTTTTTAATAGCTTCGCGCTTTCCTATTCCTCCGCTCCTTTGTGCGTTTTTCTTTTCGAAGAGTTACCGAGAAGCTTGTCGATTATTAGGTTTAAGTTGTCTTTTTCGTTGTCCGTTATTAAAATAAATTGTGAATTTACTTTTGATAAACCAAAAAGAACAAAAAAAAAATTAGTGTAAATTTTCTTTTCTAGTGTATGCACACTCGTTCCCAATCTCGTAATCTTCATAATCAACAACACCAGGCCCCACCACCTGTTGTTGAACAATTTAATCTTGAAGAACCAATTGAAAATCCAGATCCCCTAGCTCCGATGGATGATAACCGGACTATGGCTCAGTTGCTTGAAGCACCCACCGCGGGTTACGAGGATGCCATCGTTGTGCCCGAAATCACCGCGGACAACTTTGAGCTTAAGCACGGTCTGCTTAACCTCGTTCAAAACAAGCAATTCTTTGGACATGACAAAGAAGATCCTCATGCCCACATCCGATATTTCAACAAGATCACTTCTACGATGAAGTTCCCGAACGTCCCGAGTACGTCGGTAAAGCTTATGCTTTTCCCATTTTCCCTCGAGGGGGCAGCCCGGATTTGGCTTGAGAAAGAACCCCCTCGATCGATTCAAACATGGGATGATCTTGTTTCTTCATCAACAATTTTTTCCCTCCGTCTAAACAACCAATCTCGAAATGAAATCACTGAGTTTTCAACAAAGATTTGATGAGACGTTTTATGAAGCATGGGGACCGTTTTAACGATTTCTTCGGGGCATGTCCACATCATGGATTTTAAATAATGTTGCATCAACTCGAGACATTCTATAATGCCTATAAACTCTAAACGATCAAGATTAGTTAATTCCGCGCTGTTTGGTGGGGTGGCAACTTTTTGGATAAAATGCCTCGTGATTGCCTAAGAATCATTGAAAGCAAATCCAAAGTTCGTAATTCACGTAACAAACCGGTTGTTGCCAAAGTGAGTACGAGCACTTCCACCCCCGGAATCTCTTCCGATGTTGCTGAGTTGAAAGATATGGTGAAAGCTTTACTTCTTGATAAGAAAAATCAATCTCCCGCTCCTACTCCCGTCAAAGCAGTTGAGGAAAGTTGTGTTACTTGCGGTGGTGCTCATTCCTACCAAACTTGTCCAGCCACCACTGGCAATGTTTATCGAGATAATATCCAAGAATATGTCTCTCAAGCAGCCGCGCCAATAACTACAACCAAGCAAACAACGGTTATCGTAGCCCCGATATCGATTCAAATTCGACCTCCCGGTTTTCCTCCCGTTCAAAACAATCATAATGTGCTCAAAAATCAAGGAAACAATCAGGGATCATTACAACCAAAACGAGAAATTTTAATCATAGCTCCAGTTTACATCCCCCGGTTCATCAAGGTCAAATCTATCGACCTCAAGGTTGTTCAAACCTCCTTCTTATCAAGCTCCGCCTATTCAAGCTCCTGCTCCTAAAGTCACTGTGTATCGAAGGAAGATTTCTAGCATACGTAATAGGCTAATGATGCTTGTGATGAGAAATGCAAACTCAGGTCAAAAACATGCAAAAATTATTTGAACCAATTCACTGACATGCTTTCCAAATTTGTCACTGCCAATAACGCCTCTACTCAAGAAACACTCCCTTGTAACACTGTTACGAACCCGAAGGAGGATTTAAAGGGTATTCCACTCAATGGTGTAGCTTTACAAAGGACCCAACGATTCATATACTATTCTTTCTCCTTAAGTAGTAGAACGTGACCCGATGTCACAAAGGGATACGATGCTCCTACTAATAAGAAGCCTCCAAAGACATCCAACCTCGGTTGGGTCCCTGTTGTCCATAATGAATCTATCTCTGCTTATGAGCACGTAGATGTCCAGTTAGTGCTTCATGGCCTAACAAAAAAGCATCAATTCCATTTCTTTCAAGAAAGAAATGATGAAGAGCGTCGTGAACAAGCTATACGACCAATGAGAATTTCTACGAAATCTTTAGAGATTAAGTTTCGAAATTAGCTTTTACGGTGCCATTGATGCTTATGCACAATTCGCTTGGGCTCTATAAACTTTAATCGGAAACAAAGAAATGTTGGAGTGAAAGCTTGAACCCCATTGAATGAGAATTGCTCAGGCAGTCATCCTAAACAAGTTACAAGAAACTGGAAGACCCTGGCAGATTTCTTATTCATGTGAATTCTCTGGATTAATACCATGCAACGACCTTGGCCGACTTGGAGCAAGCATTAATCTTATTGCCATATTCGTCTGGAAAAAATCTCTCTCTTCCTGAACTAACCCCGACTTGCATGACGCTTGAATTAGCGGACCTTTCGATCAATCTCTGAAACCGGATCGGTATTGCATGTAGCGTCTATATTCGTGTGGGAAAGTTCCAATTTCCTGCAGATTTTGTGGTCGTCGATTTTGAGCCAGACCCCCGAGTACCTCTAATTCTCGGGAGGAGTTTCTTAAAGACCAGTCGTGCATTAATCGATGTATACGAAGGTGAAATAACCCTTCGTGTTGGCAGAGAGGCCATTACATTCAATCTGGACCAACTTCAGAGATACACGGCTATTACAATATATGGACTGGCAAAACCGAATTGACGTCATTGATATGGCTTGTGAAGAATACTCTCAAGAAGTTCTTGGTTTCTCAAATGTGATCTCGAGTGGCAATCCCACTCCTTACTATGATCCAATCGTCTCTACTGTTTCTCCGACTTTAACTCCATTTGGGGACAGTGATTTTCTCCTTTTCGAAGAAGCCGACTCTTTTCTTGCTATAGAGGATGATCCAACTTCACCGGAAGTTGATCCAACATATTATGACCCTGATGGGGACATACTTCTCCTCGAAGCAATTCTTAATAGTGATCCATCACCACCACCTCCCAATCAAGAAAATTATTTTCCGGAAACTCGAAAAGATCTTAAAATTTGTGAAGCAAACTCTTCAGTTAATGAGCCCCCTGAGGTTGAACTCAAGGACTTGCCACCTCATTTAGAATATGCATTTCTGGAGGGTAACGACAAGTTGCCCGTCATAATTGCAAAAGATTTAAAGAATGAGGAAAAGGCAGCTCTAATCGAGGTTCTAAAGTCCCACAAGCGAGCCATCGCTTGGAAACTTTCTGATATCAAGGGTATTGACCCAGAGTTTTGTACCCACAAAATTCTCATGGAAGAGGACTACGAACCGACGGTTCAGCATCAAAGGCGGGTAAATCCAAAAATCCACGACGTCATCAAGAAAGAAGTTGAAAAACTTCTTGACGCCGGATTAATTTATCCGATCTCTGACAGTCCATGGGTAAGCCCGGTGCATTGTGTACCGAAGAAGGGTGGCATGACCGTCGTCAAAAATGATGAAAATGATCTTATACCGACTCGATTGGTCACAGGGTGGAGAGTATGCATCGACTATAGAAAGTTGAATGAGGCTACCCGAAAGGACCATTTCCCACTTCCCTTCATGGACCAAATGCTCGAAAGACTCGCGGGAAACCAATTCTATTGTTTCCTCGATGGCTTTTTGGGTTATTTCCAGATTCCCATAGACCTGAAGGACCAAGAAAAGACAACCTTTACTCGCCCATACATAACATTTGCCTACCGCCGCATGCCTTTTGGGCTATGCAATGCACCTGGCACGTTCCAACGATGTATGATGGCAATCTTCCACGACATGATCAAAAAAATGATGGAAGTGTTTATGGATGACTTTTCAGTCTTCGGGGATTCTTTCTCTACATGCCTATCCCATTTGGACAAAATGTTAAAACGGTGTGAAGACACAAATTTGGTCCTAAACTGGGAGAAAAGCCATTTCATGGTAAAAGAAGGCGTTGTTCTTGGACACAAAATCTCCAAGTCGGGAATTGAGGTCGACCGAGCTAAAGTTGACGTTATCGCCAAGCTTCCTCACCCGACTACTGTGAAAGGTGTCCGAAGTTTTCTTGGGCATGCTGGTTTTTACCAACGGTTCATACAAGACTTCTCAAAAATATCCCGCCCAATGACTCACCTGCTTGAAAAAGAGACTCCATTTTTCTTCTCAAAAGAGTGTATCGAATCTTTTAATACACTTAAAAGAAAATTGACTGAGGCTCCGATTTTGATAGCTCCCGACTGGGACTTGCCCTTCGAACTCATGTGTGATGCAAGTGATTTTGCAATTAGGGCAGTCCTAGGGCAACGAAAAAACAAGCACTTCCAACCAATTCACTATGCCAACAAAACCATGACTGAAGCTCAAGCACGTTACACTACGACCGAAAAAGAATTGCTTGCCGTAGTGTACGCTTTTGAGAAATTCCGGTCATATCTCGTTTTGTCCAAGAGCATAGTGTATACCGACCATTCTGCTATAAAGTATCTCTTCGCTAAAAAGGATGCTAAGCCAAGACTGATGCGGTGGATCATTTTGCTCTAATAATTTGATGTTATCATCCGAGACAAAAAAGGAGCAGAAAATCTGGCCGCCGATCATCTTTCCAGACTTGAGAACCCTCATCAAGATAAACTCGAGAACAAGGAAATCACGAAAACATTTCCCCTCGAAACTCTTGGATCGGTTGCTCTTCGTGTTGATAGTACCCCATGCTTTACAGATTTCGCAAATTACCATGCGGGGAATTTCATTGTCAAGGGAATGTCATCCCAGCAGAAAAACAAGTTTTTCAAATATGTCAAACACTACTTCTGGGACAACCCCTTCTTGTTCAAAATATGTGCGGATCAAGTGATCCGGCGGTGTGTGCACGGCAAAGAAGCTCTCGACATTCTCGAAGGTTGCCACAATGGACCCACCAGGGGACATCACGGTGCAAATCTCACCGCCAAAAAGGTCTTTGATGCTGGATTCTTTTGGCCTACAATTTACAAAGATGCCCAAGAGTTGGTTAAAAATTGCGACTCATGCCAACGACAAGGAAAAATTTCACAAAGGGATGAGATGCCTAAAAATTCCATCCAAGTTTGTGAAATCTTTGACGTTTGGGGCATAGAATTCATGGGATCATTCCCATCATTAAAAGGAAACAAATACATACTTGTGGCTGTCGATTACCTGTCAAAATGGGTTGAAGCAAAGGCTCTCCTCATAAACGACGCCCGAGTAGTTTGCAAATTTCTTAAATCTCTCTTTGCCAAATTTGGTGCCCCTCGTGCCATCATCAGTGATCGTGGAACACATTTTTGCAATGACTAGTTTGCAAAGGTCATGCTTAAATATGGAGTCACTCATCGTCTCTCCACCGCGTATCACCCACAAACAAGTAGGCATGTTAAGGTATCAAATCGTGGCTTAAAAATAATTCTTGAAAGGACAGTGGGCGAAAATCGTGCCTCTTGGTCGAACAAACTGGATGACGCTCTCTGGGCCTTTCGTACAGCGTACAAAACACCCATCGGGTGTACTCCGTACAAGCTTGTATATGGAAAGGCATGTCATTTGCCGGTTGAGTTGGAGCACAAAGCTTACTGGGCCCTTAAGCATGCAAACTTTGATCTCAAGACCACAGGAGATCAACGCAAAGTTCAACTCAATGAGTTAAATGAACTGTGTGATCAAGCCTACGAAAATTCTTTGATTTATAAAGAGAAAACTAAGAGGATCCATGATGCAAAGATCAAAAACCACGTTTTCAACGTCGGTGATCAAGTCCTCCTCTTTAACTTAAGATTGAAAATTTTCTCTGGCAAGTAGAAATCCCGCTGGTCAGGACCATTTACCATTGTTCAAGTATTTCCGTATGGCACCGTTGAGTTATCCCAAAACTCTGGGCCAAACTTCAAAGTAAATGGTCATCGTCTGAAGTACTATTTTGAAGGGGATGTCCCTGCTATGGATATCCCGGATCTCCAAACCTTCCCCAAGGATAATTAAATACGGGGATTGGGTCAAGCTAAGTGAACTAAAACAAGCACTTCGTGGGAGGCACCCCATATACTCTTAACTCGCTTTGCAATATCCCCAAGAATTGGAGCTGCACCAGCAACATCTTTCGAAACCCCTTCCTTTGCGAACACCATCCTTCTTCTTTACACCACTACCAAGAAAACCCCTCTCCATTAAACCCCAACCACGAAAATCAAACAAACAACCCTAAACTAGCAGCAACAAACGAAAAGAAACCCTAATTCAGAACTAGGGTTCCAACCGAAACAAACCCAATAGCTAATCAAACTCCATGTAACGTCCCCAGACAATGATGATAAAGAATTAAGGATTAATAACAGAATGTTAAAAACCCTCACCCTTATAAGCCAATTAAAGAATCAAATCACACCAAGTGAAATAGATAGACGAAACCAAAAGAGGGTAAGAACAATCACGAGGTAAGACCCTAAAATCGTTAAGGATCAAACAATCGCATCCACGCCCTAGCAATATAATACAATAATTAGGAAACAACCCTAATCGTCCCACCAATCAGAAATCACTAACCAATTATGGGAAAGAAACCCTAATCGCTAAATCAAACAGAACCCTTTATCGGACTAAGTAAAAAACCAAGAATCGATCCTAAAAGAATCAAAACCTGATTTAAATACTAATCAACCGACTTAGAAATGAAAGAAGAATAGAATTAGGATTAAGAACCCAAAACACGAATTAGTAATCAGATCAGTAAAGAAAAATCAAGGGTAAGCATCCCAAAAAATTCGCCCACACAAGAGATAGGTTTTCAAAGTTTTTTTAAAAAGAGAGACTCCATTTTTCTTCTCAAAAGAGTGTATAGAATCCTTTAATACACTTAAAAGAAAATTGACTGAGGCTCCGATTTTGATTGCTCCCGACTGGGACTTGCCCTTCGAACTAATGTGTGATGCAAGTGACTTTGCAATTGGGGCAGTCCTAGGGCAACGAAAGAACAAGCATTTCCAACCAATACACTATGCCAGCAAAACCATGACTGAAGCTCAAGCACACTACACTACGACCGAAAAAGAATTACTTGCCGTAGTGAATGCTTTATGAGAAATTTCGGTCATGATCTAGTGTTTGCCCAAGAGGCAAAGTGTATACCGACCAATCTGTTATACAGTATCTCTGTGCTAAAAGATGCTAAAAGCCAAGACTGATGCAGGTGGATCCTTTTGCTCCAAAGAATTCAATGATGTCATGCCGAGACAAAAAAGGAGCAGAAAATTTGGCCGCCGATCATCTCTCCAGACTTGAGAACCCTCATCAAGATAAACTCGAGTAACAAGGAAATCACGGAAACATTTCCCCTCGAAACTCTTGATGTTGCTTCTTCATGTGATAGTAGACCCCATAGTTTGTCAAGATTTCGAGCAACTACCATCGGGATGTTCGATGTCAAGGGAAATGTCATCCAACAAAAAACAAGTTTTTCAAAGATGTCAAACACTACGTTCTGGGATGACCCCTTCTTGGTTCAAAATCTATAGCGGATCAAATGATCCGGCGATGTGTCACGCAAATAACTCATCCGACATTCCTCGAAGCTCTGCCATAATGTACCTTACACACCGTGGGACATCAGACGGTGCAAAATCTCACCGCCTAAAAGTCTTTGATGCGGATTCTTTTGGCCTTACAATTAAAATACAAAGATGCACCCGATTGGTTAAAAACTCGACTCGAACCAACGACAAGGAAAATTTCACAAAGGGATGAGATGCCTCAAAATTCTACCAATTTGTGAACTCTTTGTCGTTGGGGCAAATAGACTTCATGACCATTCCCATCTTTAAAGGAAACAAATAGCATCCTCGTGCGGTCGACTAATTTGTCAAATGGGTTGATGCAAAGGCCGCTCCCCACCAACCCTCGCCCGAACTAGTTTGCAAAATTTTTCTTAAATCTCTCTTTGCCAGAATTCTGTGCTCCCCGTGCCATCATCAGAGATCAGTGGACCACATTTTTGCAATGACCAGTTTGCAAAGTGTCATGCTTAAATATGAGTCACTAATCGTCTCTCCACCAGAGTATCACCCCCAACAAGTGGGCAAGGTTGAAGTATCGAATCGTGGTTTAAAAAGAAATCTGAACAGACAGTGGTGTGCGAAAATCGTGCCTCTTAGTCGGTACAAACTGGATGACGCCATCATGGGCTTCCGTACAGCGTACAAAAACACCCATCGGTGCACTCCTAACAAGCTTGTATATGGAAAGGCATGTATTTGCCGAATTGAGTTAGAGCTAAAAAGCTTACTTGGGCCCTTAAACATGCAAACTTTTGATCTCAAAACCACGGGTGATCAACGCAAAGATTCAACCTCAATGAATTAAGTGAACGTGTGATCAAGCCTATGAAAATTCTTTGATCTACAAAGAGAAAACTAAGAGGATTCATGACGCAAAGATCAAAAACCGTGTTTTCAACGTCGGTGATCAAGTCCTCCTCTTTAACTCAAGATTGAAAATTTTCTCTGGCAAATTGAAGTCCCGTTGGTCAGGACCATTTACCATTGTTCAAGTCTTTCCGTATGGCACCGTTGAGTTATCCCAAAACTCCGGGCCAAACTTCAAAGTAAATGGTCATCGTCTCAAGCACTACTTTGGAGGTGATATCCCTGCTATGGATATCCCGGACCTCCAAACCTTCCCTAAGGACAACTAAATTCAGGGAATTGGGTCAAGCTTAGTGACCCTAAACAAGCGCTTCGTGGGAGGCACCCCATGCTTATCCTAGTTTATCAGTAGTAGTAGTATGCTAGCTTAGTAATGAATAAGTGTTTAGTTGTTGTGAGGAGGCTTGCCTCTTTCCTTTTCCGTGTGTTGTGTTTTGTGCTGTATTGTCCAGGATGTCCCGGATTTTTGAAGCCTCTCGTGCTCGCGGTATTTGTCCTTCGATCACAAGAGCTTCACAATCCTCAGCTTCATTTGGGAATCCCGATATCCTAATCTTATCGACTAACGTTTATCTTTAAGCATAATTCATAAACGGCTTAGGATTTACGTAGAAACCCTTCGTAAAACATTGAGGACAATGTTTCATTCTAGTATGGGGGGGATCTTCGATTTGATTTTTGCCTGCAGCCGTTGTTATCACGTAATCCCGTTTTTACCACCAAAATTTCAAAAAAATGAAAAAATTTAAAAATTTTCAAAAATAAAATAAGTGTTTTGTCATAATTTTGACTTTCCTGCTGGGTAGAATAAGAGTAAATTTTGACTCGATCGAGCGTGTTGAGCTCTAGCTTGTTCCTTAACTTTTAGACTAAGCGTTCGCGAATATTCGCGAAGAATGAAAAATGATAGTGTTAAGTATGAGCTGTATGATAAACAAAGATTATTTGGAAATCTTAAGAGCTCATGTGTGTAATTTGTCACTTTTTCTCCCATAAGATTATAACCTGATTAATATACGTGCTACCTTTGGAGATTAAACTTAAATCAATAATTTTTATGTAGTATATAGCAAAAAACTTTAGATTTAGTTCAAATTTATACTTGAATTTTTCAAAAAACGTTTTCCCAATATATAAAAAAAAATGAATGATGAAAAAAATATATATAATAAATATAAACTGTGGGTTGATAAAAGTTTATTGTATCTTGCCGGCTCACAACCGATGTTACAGCCTTCTAAAGAAAGCCCATAGTAAGAATAATAATCCGAGATTGATAAAAGTTTGCTGCATCTTGCCGGCTCACAACCTATGTTGTAGCCTTCTAAAAAGTCGAGGGTTACAAACTGCGTAAATGGTTAATATTAAGTGTGAATAAAAGATCTTTTTTTGTTAAATTCAAATATGCTTTTGAACTTTGGCTATTATATTTTATAAGCTATATGCATACGGAAAACCTGAGAGTTTTTGAAACCTAAGGTCCGTGAGTCCCGATACTAGTCTCTGTGGGGTGTCAAAAGCCTGGTCACTTAACCGCAAGGTTGGGATGTGCCGAGACAAAAGTCGCTACATGGGATGATCTCGCCTTCAAACTCATTATTCTCGGGTGGAACGTGAAACATAGAATGTCGTAAAACATTGATCCATGGTTGAAATTCAAAATAGCACATACACCCTAAGATATAAATTGTCGGGAGTGAAAAGTTTACAAGTTGCAAATATGAGTAGTGTTAGCATCTTAACTCATAATTAACAGTGATTTCGTTTTAAGCTTGGTTTGGAATAAGTGAAAAGTCGGGAACGATGAATTTATCCTTTTTGGGGCATTCTCGGATCGAAATGCATCTTGTTCTATGATCCCTTAAAGTTATTAAATAACGAAAGTCAAAACATTCTAGTTAGTTGATTAATGAAAAAATGAAAAATACAAAAAGATGTGTAGGAATAGGTGTATATATAAAAAAATGGTAAAGACGGGGATTTTCAAAACTTTTGAGTCTTTAACTTCCTCGATGAACACTTAGCTACTTTTCGAGGTTATTAGTCGAGGGGGATCGAGATTCTTAGTTTTCTAAGTGCTTACTTCATAGCATTGCGTGAGGACACGGCAATGTCTTAGTATGGGGGATTTTGGTATGCGTTTAATTACACATACCTTTTACCTTTAAAATCGACCCTAAACGACCAAAAACGCACATAAAATGCCATAAATATGCCTGTTTTTGTGTTTGTACTGTGCAGATTCCCGGTATTCACTAAAGGACAAAAACGAAGCTAAACCAGACAAAACTGAGCACGGATTTGGAAAGAGCGCGAAAAACTGAGGCCAAGGGTTCAAAAGGATTGAAAACGGAGCTAAAACGAAAATTCCCGGATCGACTCGACGACGTTTGTGCAATTAATGAAGTGAAGACGAAGTCAAAATCAACCCCGGGATATGGTGTTGGAAAGAGAATCAAAAACCGAACCCGAAAACCCAAATTTCTAAAAATGGGCCCACCCGTACCCACCTAGTACCACAAGGGCCATTTCTGCCATCTCAAGAAAGTTATACACCACAAGGACTTGTGGTGTAATAACTTATGTAACCTTTGAGGACCATATCTGCCAACCTCATCAAACTTACACCCTACAAGGACCAAAATTGCAACAATAAGTTATACCCTGAGGGGCCATTTGTTATCAAATGAGGGACCATTTTTGATAAAACCACAAACCCTCACCCTGGAAGTTAAAACACTGTACATCCCTCCCACACCTTTCCCGCCAAATTCAAACCTTCCCCCTCCTGTCACTCTCACACCTCGATTACCCCTCACCTCAGTCCAAAACTGTCACCACCATCCATCCCCACCCCCACATGGGTCATTATCCAAGCTGGCAATCCCACAACTCTTGATTGGGCAATGAAATCAAACGGATGAGATCACTCAGATTGGGGAGCAAGCAAAAAGAATGGCCAGGATTGATTTCTAGTTTCCTCTCAAATCACAAACACAACAAGCACACAAGTTTGAAGCTGGCTGCTTATAAAAAGAGATGAAGACAGAGAAGACATGTATGTAGGAGTAGTGTAATTTTTAGCTAAGTTTAATTTTTATGTTTTATGTATTCTGTCATTCTACTCTTAACCTTGTAAAACTTTTACCTTTAATGAAATTTATGTTAAAAAAAAAAGAGGGTTCTGTCTGGTATGCCTTTAAATTTTTTTGCTTATTTGAGTTGCTAGTTTCTAGTGCTTATTGTTGTGTCAAAAATGCTTAACTTTACTTAAGATAACTAATAATCTGGTTTTACTCTTTGGCTCTTTAAAATTTCAGTTTTTCAAAGTTTAAATTGGTTTTAAGATTTTTAAGTAGTGTTTGGGATAACCCATTTTGATGTTCAAAATGGGTCAAAACAGGTAGTAGTTCATTTAAACCAACTTAGTTAAGTTATGTTAAGAATTAAAACCAGTTTATGATAGTTGTTTTTGGTAAAAATTGCTTTTTAGGATTCTT
>BQNB010093266.1:0-23487 GCA_026074375.1 Tanacetum coccineum | reverse complement strand
AGATCGAAATGCATCTTGTTCTATGATCCCTAACGGTTATGAAAATAACGAAAGTCAAATTAGTTAGTTGCTAAAAAAATTAAAAAAAAATATCAAATCAAAAATATTAGTGGTAATAAGCGTATATCTTCAATAATGGTAAAAATGGGGCTTCTCTAAACTATTGATTCTCTAATTCACCTCGATGAACACTTAGCTACTTTTCGAGGTAATTAGTCGAGAGGGATTGAGATTCTTAGTTTTCTAAGTGTATTTATTACATTGCGTGAGGACACGGCAATACCTTTGTATGGGAGAATTTGGTATTTGCTATTTTATACATACCTTTTACCTTGTAAAACGAACTCAAAAGACCAAAAACATAATTAAAATGGCAAATATATGCTTGTTTTTGTGTTTGTGTATGTGCAGGTACGGATATAAAGAAAAAGACAAAAATAAAGACAAAGCAGACAAAACCAAACACAAGAATGGAAAGAGCGCGAGATTACGAGTCCACCGGTGCCTTCGGATTTTATTGGGCCAGCCCGTAACCCATTTTATGGGCCGGGCCAGCCCATATATTTACTATCCCTTTATCCAAGCCCACGATTAAATCATGGCCCAACATAATCAATTTAAGCCCAAGATTCGTATGTATGGTGTTGGAAGCATATTATGAATTGAGAATATAGCTGCAAAACAACCTCACGTGCCATCAAATTAATTCAAAATGGGTCACATGACAGTGCACTATAAGGATTAGACGAGTAACATTCCTCCACGTGGCAAGACTTATTATAAATTTCAATTTCATTTTCAAACTGAGAAAGGAATGCGTACAAATGAATTCATCCAAGAATCAAGCGTGTCCTCTGCTCATTAGAGAAAGCACGTCATTTCTTCCGAGGTGGTAGTTTCCCATGCAATGATTGGCAAATGATGACCTAATGATGGGACGAAAATTACATAAATGACCCTTTGATCCCTATAAAACACAACCCGCTCCCCCTTAGTTGGATATTATTAGTTTTAGCTTAAATTTTTTTACATCTTTCTTTCAAGTTTTTAGTTTTAAAAAAAAAGTTAGTTTAGCTTATTTTTTTCATTTTTCTGGCGTATTGTAATCGATTTAAATATTCAGCTTAATAAGATTGTGTATTACGAATGTTGTGAGCTTAATGGAGATCTTGGTTTGCTTATTCCTTGTTGCTATTTTGTTGTTTTTTTAATTTCGCTCATAAGCTTATTAAATAAGCTACTTTGATCAGTTTATTATTTCAGCTTATTCTTTCAAAATCTCTTTAAAACCTTTAGATTGACTCCTATAAGCTATCCCAAGTTTTTTTCGGTTCATTCTTACTCGTTTTTAAGATCCTTTCGAGATAATAAGTTTTAATAAGCTCGAAAATGGCTTATTGTTGTGCTTGTTTTGTTTTTTTTGTTTGTTAGAAGCTCTTATTTCCTGATAAAATAAGCTTCTAAATAGCTTATTCGGTTTCACTTGAGCTTATATGTTGTGGAACAAATTTTCGTTTATTAAAAGCCCATGTTGCTACTTTCGGTTGCTTATCAGTTTGGATTTGAGCTTATTTCATTTTAAGTGTTGGTTTGTTAAGTAGTTTTAGCTCAAATCTAGTTCAAGCTTAAATCAAGTAGCTTATTAATTTTTGTTAAGATTCTAGTACTTATTTTGTGATAAAAAATTGTGTATCTAGTTTGTTAATTGCTCTTGGAGTTATTTGATAGCTAATTGCGTAGTGATTAATAGTAAGATGTCTCGTAAAAATTGTTAGAGCTTAATCGAATTTAGTTTGTTTTCGTTTTCGTTTATTCGATCTCTAGTTGCTTATTCGAATATAGTTGTTAGGATTATTATAATCGTGCTTGTCTTGTGAGCTTATTAAACATTTCTGTGCTATTTCATTTGGTTAACTTAAATCTGAACTTCATTTTGTTTGTTAAATTTAAATTAGTGCATCTGTATTCATTTGGATTTGCTGCTGTTGGGCCACAATATGATTAAGTTAGACATAGGCTTGCGTTTAGTTTTGATTTGTTAAATGGGCTGAATTCGGTTGAAATTATTGAGACGAGTAGAAGTAAATTGCAATTTGTAACTGTTGGAATTGTTTTTACTTAACAAGTTTTGGTTTGTTTATTATTTTGGTACCGGTCAACTCACGAGGCGAGAAGCTTTCGGGTTTATTTAGCTAGACCAAATTTGACTATTTGTTTTAGCTAAATAAATCGGGTGGTAATCGTTTAATTGCGGGTCTTCAATTCGGTTCCATTTTCTACCCTTTTTCAATATATTATTGTATCTTAGAATAAAAATGAATTACTTTGCTATGAGTAGTGAGTAGATTTATTAGAGCTTGTTAAGTGATTAGTGATTTGGAATTTAGGTGCGGTTTTAAAAAGATATTGAAACTGTAAAATATATGTAAGTGCATGTTAAGTATTTCTTTTCGATTTACATTTCTCTGTTTTTATGTTCATTCTATTTTTTAATTGCGAGACTTTATACATTTAGTCATTTATTTCTTGTAAGATACTGTGTATTTTCTAAGTTATTTTAGTTATGGTTGTAATACGTCCGTATTAGCCACGCACTTAGATGAACATTCAGCGTCACTTTTGCAAACAGTTTTCATTTTATAATTTTTTTAGTTTTTTAGTTATCGTTTAACTGCTTGTACATGTTTAACTTTGTTTTATCTGATTTATCGTTTATTTGCTTTTTTTGATTTACTTTATATTATGTCAAATATCGGTAGTTAGTTTGAACGTCAAACAAAATCTGTTTCGTACCCAAAGATCAAGCATAGACGATCGCGTGGATCACGGATATTTATCCGATTTCTCAATTCACACTTCGTGAGGAAAACGACCACGGATGAGGTTTTTGGAGACACTTCTGCTGTTAAAAAGTTTGTTCTAGAACCCAGAGGAAACTACTTTTACATATATTAATTGATATCTTCCTTTATTATACGTATTTATATTATTTATTATTATTATTATTCTATATATATATATATAATATATAATTATATATATTATATAATATATATATATATATATATATATATATATTATATATATATATCTATATATTGTTATTAAAAGGTAGAATCTATTTTGGCAGCCTGTTGCAGGAGGGAAGTGTGTTTATCTATTAACATGTTTCGTTCAGAAGATTAGATTTTGAAGAACCCTCATTGTG
Source organism: Tanacetum coccineum (assembly GCA_026074375.1). Taxonomy (NCBI): domain Eukaryota; kingdom Viridiplantae; phylum Streptophyta; class Magnoliopsida; order Asterales; family Asteraceae; genus Tanacetum; species Tanacetum coccineum. Next base: position 20,279 of record BQNB010093266.1, on the reverse strand, counting down.
AAGTTATTTTCTTGTTATAAAAAATATATAAAATACCAAAAAAAAAAATAAAAAAAAATAATAATATTTTTTATTTTCTTTTATTAGTATATATTATAATATTAACAAACCAAAAATTAAAAAAAAAATAGAAAACTAACCACGAAGGAAAAAACCAAAAGAATAAAAAATAAAATAAAAACATTGTCAATAAAGAAATAAGAAAAATTCACAAACGATTGGTAAAATAGCACACCATACAAATAATACCTTCATTGAGTATTATCCATAAAAAGTTCCAACTGAATAAAAAATGTAAAAACTTGCCTTTGTGTCACTTGCGATATATGCTCACCTTTCGAAAGTTAAACACTTTAGTAGAGCTACCGTTGGTAGATTGTGTTTATTATTAGGTTTAAGTTAATCGTCTCGTTTGTCCTTTAAAAAATATGTTGAAGCATTATCATAATAAGTTCCCGAACAAAAGATTTAAAACTTGCCTTTGTGTCACTTGTGAAATACGGCTCACCTTTAATTGATAAACAAACTATAAGAGGGGTATAAGGAGGGTTGTTCCGAGGAACTACGACCCGAAAGGAGAAGGTTTTTAATAGCTTCGCGCTTTCCCGCTCCTCCGCTCCTTTGTGCGTTTTTCTTTTAGAGAGCTACCGTGAAACGAGTTGATTATTGGTTTAAGTTGTCTTATCTCATTTTGTCCGTTAATAAAATATGTTGCTTAAAAAACTCGAAAAGCCAAAAATAATCTTCTTTTTCTTCTTATCCATTTAATTCTTTTCTTAACCCTCAATTGTTTAATTCTTATGGCGTCACTCGATCGTCGTTTGAATCCCCTTTACGCGATTAAAGAGTGTTCGTCTTGTGGAAATTTGCACACTAAAGACTGTGGTTGTTCAAAAGGGAGTCTTGAAGACAAGATTCTTGTTCCCATACCCGACTTGTCTCAACGACCCCTTAAAATTGAAAAAATTTGTCTCGATTGTGGAGACCCGGTTCATGGTCTATATTGTCGACAATGTGCTCTAATACGAAAGACATTGGAGGAAGTTTTTCAAGACTTCCAAGACACTTCCAAGTCATCCGATGACGATACTAACTTTGTTAATCAAGAGCCATTCGTTGTCAAACAAGGCCCCGGTGTAAATTCTTCACAAAGTCCTCCACAAATTAACCACAATTGTTGTTACGAGTGTGGTGATTCGTTAGACGATATCTTTTGTCAACGATGTACTTGTAAGTCTTGTGGGAAAGGTGCTCATTATGGTTACAATTGTCCACCGCAAATTCCGATTATCTCTAATCCGGAACCATGCTACAATCAAAACCTTAATGAGATCCTACAAAATTTGCAAAGTTTGCAACAACAATGTCTTTTGGGTACGTGCCAACAATGTGGTTGTAATGAATATGATGGAGTTTGTTTTTATTGTGCTATTGGATATAGAACACCAATCAATTTTTCAACTCCGTACTCTTCTAACGATTCTCCAAGTTTTGCAAACCACCCTCCACAACCCCAATACATACCATACTCTTGTGAGTTATGTGGGAACGATTCTCATTACGGTTATGATTGTCCACCTCAAGTCCCGTTTGTCTACAATCAGGACCCGTTTTTCAATCAAAACTTTGATTATTTTCCACAAACTTCACCAAGTTTTCCACAACAATATCCTTGTTGTGAAGATTGTGGGGATCCTCATAAGACTTTTCAATGTCAACCGATGAATGAAGACTATTATCATGAGCAAAATTCTTGCTATGATTCTTATTCTTTTGGCTTTGACCAATTTCAACCCCCATAATATACCGTCAATCATACAATCTTCAATACTCAAAATGAGTTTCTAAATTCTCAAAATAAGATCATGGAGCAAATGACATCCATATGTGATATGGTTGGTCAAATTATACAAAAGAAGGAAGAAGAAAAGCGAATTGTAGAAGAGCAAGCGGCTAAAGATCGATATTGGAAGATTCCCATTTGCTATGATGATGACGAAGACTATACCATTGCAATCACACCTGTTTTATCAACCAAGGAGCCCGTTGACTCTCTTATAATGGAGGATGAGCATCTTGACACTATTCTGGCAACGGAATCAGACGAAGTAATAAAGTCTAGTGTCGAGAACCTTGTCTAAATCCTAAGTGAGTCCAAGGGTATTTCCGACGGTGGTTGTGATGTGCCTCTCTGTGATGACCCTACCCCTCTTGAAGCTTTCAAAGAACACTCTGAAACTATCATCGATTCTAACAATGATTCTACTTCGAGTGATGACGATTATCCCTACGGTGAGGATATCGATTATGTCGATGCATCACCTCCCGATGCTGAGATCGTCAGCTTAGAGGTGGTGGAGAGTGTTATCCCGGAAGTTAGAGGGATTGATACCGTTCTTCTAACAATCAAAGACGATATTCTTCGTGAAAAATTGTTGAATGTAAATCTTCTTATTGCTAACATCGAAGAATTAAAAGATAATCCCACTCCATCTTCTGATCTTGTGATCAAGTCTTCCTTCACATCTCTTAACCTTTTCTTGGAGGAGACTAACACCTTTGATAATTCTTTACCCGAATCTGAGACTTTTCGCTTTAATCTGGAAGAAATTAGTAGTAGCAGTACCACTACTCGTTCTGATTATTCTCTTCCGGATTATGAAGCTTTCTATCTCAATGACGATCATATTGAAGAGAAGAGTAGTGGCAGTACCACTACTAATGCTGATTTTTCTCTTCCTAAATATGATTCGTTCATCTTTGATCTTTCGATCAATCATTTTCCTCCTGCCGATAGGAGTGACTATTATCATGAGGAGTTCGCCGATGAACTCGCTCACATCATATCTCCTCCGGATCTTGAATGTTTCTATTTTAAGATAAAGCCCGATCCGAGAGATTTGATTGACCCCGGGATTCGTAAGAACGTTTCTTCTACGACAAATGTGAATTTACCATTCGAGGATGCCCAATCTCCTCTCTTGGCATTTGTTTTATGGATCTTTCTTGCTTTTCTCACGTATCCCATTACTCCGCCATATCTTCTCTCCACCGGGAGTGAAGACACCATTTTTGACCCCGACATCTCCACTTAGAGCCGGTGGCATCTCATCGGGATGGAACTTTTATGTGCTTTAATGTTTATCCAAACATTAATGAAAGCCCGATTTAGATTTTCTTTTCCATTTGCTTCCCCATGGACAACTTAATTCAGGGTCGAGTCAAGCTCGTTACTCGGTTAACAAAAACAAGCGTTTCTATCTTCTTCTCTATTTTCTAACAATTAATGTGAGAGGGCCCGCCTCTTTCCTTTTTCGTGTTTCGTGTTTTGTTGCTTTGTTTTGTTTTGTCCAGGATACCCGGATTTTGAAGACTCTCGTGTTCATGGTTTTGTCCATTCATTCGAGCTTCATATCTTCAGCTTCATTTAGGGAATCCGATATCCTAATCTTATCGATTATCGTTTATCTTTAGCATACTTAATAAATGGCTTTAGATTTGCGTAGAGAACCCTTAATTCTTGAATTATGCCTTGAAATTAGTATGAGGGTGATAGTCTCACATTGAGGACAATGTGTAGTTTTAGTATGGGGGGACTCTATCGATTTAATTATACCTGCAACCGTTGTTCTCGCGTAACCCGTTTTTCCACCAAAAATATGTGATTTATGTGAAAATAGCAAAAAAAATTTAAAAAATTTTGTGCATGAATAATTGATAAATGTTGGAATAAAATGATGAAATAAGTGTTGTGACACAAATAAAGGTGAGAACGAGAAACAATTTTTGATCCGACCGTTTTTATACCTTAGCTTTTTCCTTAACATATTTAAATCGAGTTTGTTGCTAGTCTTATGTAGGCTTATCCATTATGCCGAGCTTGATTTATTAGAATAAAGATTGTTGCCAGTCTATGTGACTTGTTAAAGTGCCGATCTTAATTCGCTAGGCTAAGTATTTGCGAGTCTCTTTCTTAGAGATTTTAAATTTCAAAAAACGAGAAATGATAGAGTTGAATATAAGTCATGATATTAAGCGTAGAATAGTTGGATTTCTTTTAAGCTCATAAGTATTAATTGTGGCTTTTTCTCCCATTAGCTTGTTTCACTTATATGTATAAATGTTTAATAAATAAGGTTGTCACTTTAATATAATTGTTTAATAAATAGAGTTGTTGCGGGTTTATTGGTTAATATTTTAGTTAATGAGAAGTTTTCTTTAGGTTCCTTTGTGATTAAGATGAGTACACATCATGAATACTTAATTTGGCATACTATATGTATCACATTCAATAATATTTTTGCTTATTACTTAAAAGCCTTAGGGTATAAGGTGATAAAGTAATTCATAATAATCCCAAGACTGAGTAAAACGTTTGCTGCATCCTTGCCGGCCCCCCCCACTCACAACCGATTTACAAAGCCTTCTAAAATGTCGAGAAGTACAGATGTTGCGAAATAATGTTTTGCTACATCCTTGTCGGAGGCGTGGCCGATGTTCTAAGCCTTCAAAAGGACTGAGTTTAATAATTTGCTAATTTTTGCTTATTTGTCCCTTAAAGAGCCTAAGGTATATGTTCAATAAGATTGTCAATTCATTTCTTAAAAAGAGAGCTTAGTATAGACCATAATGGTGCCATTTGCTTAAGTAGCCTGAATAAAATCTAATTGTATGGTTGGCCTAAAAAAACTTGTATTGTGTTAGAATATTACGTATAAGTACTCATCAGTTATAGAATCAATCATCTCTCCAACTAAATCTGCATTTCTTTCTAACCATTGGGTATATGACTCAGGTGTACTCAAGATTTCATATTCTTGAACAGATGGATTGACTGATTCTTTTTCAACAACTTGGTTCTTGGGACTTTTACCGCTACTAGTTGGTTGCTTGTCAAAACCATCTAAATTGACTTTGTTAAAACCAAAACTCGGATTGCTACCCAAAGGCTCTTTATCATTCAAATCCTCATCAATGTTTCCCTGATCATTGTTATCATCCCCATCACTGTCATTTCCACCATCTACAGAACTCACATCAACATCAAATGAAATAGGATCTCTGAAAACTTGGATATACTTTCCTTGAAGTTCAACGAACTTTACATAACCAGAATAAATTGAGCTAGCTTTCCTCATTAAATCTTCTAGAAAAACTCTTTCAGAACAAATTGTAGCAAGCTTCTTTTCAGCTTTTTAAACAAAGCCTGTAAATCAAATACAATACCATAGTTAATCACATGAGATCATAAGTGATCAAAAATAGAATCACATGAGATTACTGGTATTCGCTATTTTATACATATCTTTTACCTTGAAAAATGAACCCAAAAGACCAAAAACATAATTAAAAGGCAAATATATGCTTGTTTTTGTGTTTATGTATGTGCATGTACGGATATCAAGAAAAGGACAAAAATAAAGACAAAACCGGACAAAACTGAGCACAGGATTGGAAAGAGCGCGAGAATACGAATCCAACGGTGCATTTGGATTTTATTGGGCCAGCCCGTAACCCAGTTAATGGGCCAGACCAGCCCATATAAAGTCAAAAGCCCAATAAGCCTTTTCAAGCCCAACTAAAAAGAAAGTATAAATCTGGTTTGATGATGTTACACGTGATATGGAAATAAAAGAATTAATATCACTTGACCGCGCACTATCGATTGGGAGAACGAGTAATAACTTGACACATGGCGGAATTTGTTATAATTCTTTTGGTGCATTCAAAATTGACAGCTATGGATATCAAACGGCCAAAAATGATAGCGTAATAATAAGGCTAAGGGGAATGACACGTGTCGCAATGCTAACGGGCGGATCTTGATCCGAGCCCCCTTTTTCCTGGCCTCTGATTGGTTCGAGTGTGTGAAGCCGGATTGGGAAGCTAAAATTACAAGATCAACCCTTCTTTGGCTATAAAAGGGCAGCTCGCTCCCTTCAAGTTTTTTTAGTTAGTTAGTTTTATTTTTCTTAGTTTAGTTTTGTATTTTTTTAGCTTAATCTAGTTTTGTAACTGCTTATCTTTATTTTCCAGCTTATTGTACTAGCTTATTTCGCGTGCTTATTAATATGATGTAATAAGAAAGATTGAAGATCTCGTTTTGCTTTTTGTTTTCTTAAATCTCTCGGTAACTTTCCTTTTTATATAGCTTATTCTATAAGCTATGTTTTTCGTTCTTATTTTCATAGCTTATTATTGTCAAAAGTTCTTAACAACCTAGATAATGACTCCTAAAAGCTTTCCAAGCTTAATCGAATCATTATAATTTGTTTTTAAGCACTTTTTGGATTGATAAGCTTTAATAAGCTCGAAAATAGCTTATTGTTGAGCTTGTTTCGTTTTTGTTTAATTAGAAGTTCTTAATTTCTATTTATATTCATTTCTAAATAGCTTATTTAGATTTGAGCGAACTTAAGGTGCTAGATAAATTTTTTATGAGCTTATGTGCTTATTTGATTCATTATTTTAGTAGAAATGCTTATAGCTTACCCTAGTTACTTGTTGCTGTTTTCAAATTGCTTATTGATTCTTATTTAGTGATAGAGTTGGTTTATTTCGTTTTAGTACTTAGATCTCATTTAGATTATCAAGACTCATTGTTTCGTGAGCTTAAAATTCTTGTAAACATGTTCAAAATAGCTTGTTTGCTTTTAATTTCTTCTCGTAAATGTTTAATTGTTTAGTTTAAAAATTCAGTTTTGTTTGCTTAATTGTGATCTTCAAGCTTATCGATTAGTGGTTTGTACTTAAGGTTTAAATCTCGGTCTTAAAGTTTTTAATAAAATGAGACTGGAAATAAGAAGTTTGTGTGTTCTGGCTTATTAAGATTCATAAGAGATTAAGTCGTTTTATCCAGATTCGCTTGCTATAGATTTCATTTTTTCAAAAAGTTAGTTTAAAACTTGTTCAATTGGCTGCGTTTGGTTCATCTTGGGCCTCAATAATTAGATAACTTAGGCTGCGTTCAATTTGAATTTTAGGTTCGTTAGGATTAGAAAAATAGCTTGGATCATTGTTCATTTTATACTAAGCTGCAATTTGTTTGGGATTGCACGAAAGTGTTGGATTGCATTTGGTTCGTCCACTATTGGACCAAGTAATGTTAAATATTGCAAATGTGTTAATTGGTATAAACTGTTTTACGATTAATAGTTTTTTTTAATGTTTTTAAATTTTTGGTACCGGTCAACTCATGAGGCGTGGAGCTTACGGGTTTATTTAGCTAGACCGACTTTGACTAGTTGTTTTAGTTAAATAAATCGGGTGGTATTCGTTTAATTGCGGGTCTCCAATTAGGTTCCATTTTCTATCCTTTTTTAATTAATTAGTGTAGTTTTTATTTTATCATTTTATAAAATTGTTTTGATTTTATTTTAATAATTGTTTGATTTTTGCCTATGAATAGTATAGATTTATTTTTGTCATGTATTATATGTTTGATTAAATTGAATTTCATATTTATGAGGAGGTAAATGTAGATATCTGGTGTTTGCTAAGTAGGTTAGGGATTGGAAGTTAAGTTTGCAGGGTTTTAAGAATGTTTTTAAAAAATATTCTATTAGTTTTTTCAAATTTCAATCTTCCGGTATTTACTTTTTATGCATATTTAAATACCTTGTCATTTTAAATTTAAAAAATCATTGTAACTTTAATTGTCATTTTACTTTCTTGAATTGTTTTCTTAGGACCCCTAAGCCCGCCACTTGATGAAACATTTTCATGTCACTTAGCAAAGCATTTTCGTAATTTATATCTATTTAGATTAATTTTTGTATAATCTATTGTAGTTTTAAATATTAGAATTTATATTAGTCTTAATTTTAGTATAATAATAGGTTTAAACACAAAATTCAAAAAATTAAATGACAGTCAAGCTCGAGTTAACGACTTGAACGAAAAATTTTCCATTCACTCTCGACGAGGATGGGGGAATCGAACACGGAAGGTTTTTGTAAATTGCTTTGGTTAAAGCGATTTTCTAGAACCTGACGGAAAATATAATATACTATATTATTATTGTACCATATACTTATATACCTTATATATTTTATACGTTGTTTTTGGAAAGATTAAATTTTTGGCGCCGTTGCACGGGGGAGAGAGTTGTTAGCGATTTTTAAGGGATTGTTTGTGTGCGAGCCTGGAAGTTCCCACTTTCTACAAGGCAAAAGTTTATTTTCGTCTTTTTATAAATTTTAAAATCCCAAAATATGTTTCTTCTTATTTTCTATTTTTATTTTTATTTTGCTTTTAGAAATATTAAAATTTTACTCCAAAATTATTTTTTTTAGATTTATTTTCCTTTTTTATGTATTATTTCAAAATTTTTAAAAATATTTTACTTTACCTATTATTCCGTTTACATATTTCTTCTTATCATATATTTTGTTTATTTTTGGTCGTCATCAAATAACACATTGCGAGTGTTGCGGGGTGTGGAACAACCTTGTGATGGATTCTATTGTTATTTATGTTAGTCAACAGTGATGGTGGTTGTTAATCTTCTATTGGAACTGTTGTAAATTGCACTTTATGGCGATGAAAGACCAGTCACTTGTTGTGGGTGTGAAGGCCCGTTTTATTCAACGGTGGATTTTGTTCATTTTACGATATCGAGAGTAAATATGAACATTCATTAGCTTATGATTCAAATTCGAATTTTTTCAAATATTATCAAAATTGTTTTCCAACTACACTCCACAACCCTAGTACGAGACATATTTGTGTGAGTTATGTGGAAACAATTCTCATTATGGCTATGATTGTCCACCACGATTCTCGCTTGTCTATGAGCAGGAATCATGTTACAATCAAAACTATAATGATAATTATTATTCACATAATTCACCAAGTTTTCTTTGTTGTGATAATTGTGGGGGTTCTCACAAGTCTTTCCAGTGTCAACCGATGAACCAAAATTTCAATTATTCTAATTCTTTCGGTCTTGACCAAATTCAACCCCCGCAATTTTCTACCGTTTAACTTCTTGAAATCAAGAGGATTAATAAAGAGGAGAGTTTTAAAAAGAAAGACATGAGTATTTAAGAAATAATGAGTAAGAAGCGGTTGATTGATGACGAAATTAATGATATCACGAATGATTTGAGTTATAAAATATTTCGAGGTGAGAAGATTGATGATGAATATGAAAGAGATTGTGAGATTAAAATTAAACAACTCTTGCAAGATTATAGTGGTTTGGACATCGAGATGCAGAAAAAGGAGCGCGTTTTAATGGAAGAAAAGTATCTTGCTGCTTCGCAACGTATTAAATCAGTTTGTAACGACGAGGATGATTCTATTCCTTTGAGAGATATTATTGCTCGATATTCTCCATCTGTTGCTATCACATCTTCACCTTCCGTCTTACCGACTAAGGAGCCCGTTGACTCTCTCATAATGGGGGACGAGCATCTTAACACTATTCCTGAAAAGGAATCGGACGAATTAATAAAGTCTAGTGTTGAGAACCTTGTCCCAATCCCAAGTGAGTCCGAGGATTTTTTTTCAATAATGAAAGTGAGTGTGATATGCCAGTTTGTGATCATTTCACGACTTTCTCAAATCCTCTTTTGGATTCTAACGACGATTTCTCTAGTGATGATGAGTCATTATCTGAAGAGGAAATTCCAAAGGAAGAATTTAAAAATTTTTCCAATCCTCTTTACGATCTTGACGATGAAATCATTACTAATGAAAATAATCTTCTTTTTAAAAAGAATTTAGACGAAATTATTCCAATTCCACTGGGAATTGATGAACCGTGCTTTAACGCCGAATCGGATCTTTTAGAATCTCTACTAAATCATGACTCTCTGATTGATTCTACAAAGATCGATTTCATTTTTGATGGATTTTCTCTTCCTCGTCCTCCAGAAATTCCTTCTTCTCAATCTTTTTCTCAAATTCCTATGGAAGAAATTGATTTGTTTATGTATCCTATTCCTTGTATCATCTCAAAGTTATACCATGATATATAAACCAAAGATTTATAAAGATTGACACCGAAACTTTTTATGTCACCAATAGTCCATTCTTATACCAAATGATTTGCTTAAAGAATGCTAGAACACTATTTAATGTCACCAAAAGGTTTCAAGTTTGTATGTGTTGAGGGCCTTGTAGTCCAAACGTGTTACACACTTGTTTATAACGTTAGTTCCCAGTGATAGCTCAGTCCCGAACAGGGCGTTGTAATATTCGAATAGACTATTGCTTAAACAATGAGCGCATAGACTACTGATTTAACGATTCGTTAACGGCGGAATAGCTAATCACATTCCGAACAGGGATCCACACCACGGGAATAGATCTTTTTCCATACATTCTCGCTCTCCCTCCCATGTGCATTTCAAAGATTCACATGACGCTCATGACGTAGACTTGTATGTACCCATCACAGGGTGTCCCCTCCATAGTAACACTCGTGGCAGTGATTTAAAAAATATATACTCCCGTTACCGGTGTCCCCTCTTGTACACACTTGGGCTAGTTTAAGGAGTATAATGTAAAAAATTTTATAAATCAGGTACGGTGTCCCTCCAAGTACCACCAACTACCGTGGACAGTGATTCCAGGTAAGATATATGATAGTTAATTTTGTGTTATCCAGTTAACAATCAGCATAAGCTACTCAGTAAAATCATTTCATAATGCTTTTAATGTAGGTTTTTGTGTCCAAAACTTGTAGTCAAATTATGTATCACTAGCGAGCTATGCCATAATAAGTATGTAAACCATTTGTAATTCAAACATGTAAATGCATCTTTACAAAACAAGCATGTTCCTCAACCAAATATATGTAAAACGAGTTGTTTAATAACAGTGGAGCCTATAAACTCACTTGATCAAAAGTCCACAGATAATAATTTCCAAATTATTTCATACAACAACACGAATCTAGCCAACGATCTCGGCCATGTACCTTATAATTTTGTCGCTATTTTATTATCAAGTATTAATACGATAATCGAGTCGTACATCGTAACGACGATTTATTTATTTTTTGGATATGTTGTTTCTTTATTATATACATGTGAGGAGTATATCCAACTTAGAGGCGTCTTTTAAAAATTAAACCCTTAGTATTTTTTATGTATATATACTATTTTCCGTCCATTATAATAAAACGTAATCTCTAATATTTAAAGAAAGTTACTAGTTTTTAAGACCTTCCGTTTTTTAGACCACACGAACATATAATTATAATTAAACTATTAACTGAAATATTATATTAACCGACCTTTAGTTTTTGACTCCGCTAAGGTCTCTTAATTATTTAAACTGACAATCATCGTGGCAAGGTATGTAAATTGTCATACGAACAAATATGGTTGTTTCGCCGGAAGGCTGAACAGACATCCGAATGTGCTCAAAGAGTTAAAAGTCCCGTTTTATATCAAAACGTCCGTCAAAATATAATTTGTTATATTTTGTAAACCAAAGTCTAACTTTTCAAAGTCTCGAATCCCAAATCCCCTGTTCCGTTTTCTGCTCACAATGTACCGTTACAAAAACGCGCCAAAGTCCGTTTTTAACTCAAACTTATCTAAAAATGTGTCTCTTATGGCTTATAGATTAATATCAATTCCCGTTTTAATATTAATACACATTATACTTAGACGCCGCAAGTTTAATAGATTTCATCACATTTTAATTAATCCGATAAAATTAAACGAAATATACTTTTGTGGTGCAAAACGAAACTCACCCATTTCGGTGTTACCATAATCAAACGCACCCATTTCCGTTGCAAACCAAACCCGACCAAACAACCCGACGCCCCGGCTGTCCCCGGCTGTTTCGCAGCCAAACACACCCACCCGACCCGGCTAATGGACAGCCAAACGCACCCTTGTGCGTGGCTGTTAAGCCAAACGTACCCTTGGGCTGTTTTGACAGCCAAACGCACCCTTGTGCGTTTCTGTCTAAACCAACACACCCTAAACCCGCTGTCCCAACCCGACATCCCTCCCCCGGCGGTCCCCAGCTGTCTCGTAGCCAACCCGACATCCCTCCCCCGGCGGTCCCCAGCTGTCTCGTAGCCAACCCGACACCCCAGTGGCGGCTGCCACCCAAACCAAACCTCTTTTTGCGGCTTTCCTGCCACCGAACAAACAAACACCCCTTGTGGTACAAAACCAAACGCCCCTTCATTTCTATAACAACCAAACGCCCCTTCGTTTCTATAACAAAACCAAACGCCCCTTCGTTTCTATAACAAAACCAAACGCATCCTTGGCTGTAGAACAGCCAACCCAACGCACCCCTGTTGGTTTTTATAACCGAACTAAACACGCCCTTGTTGGGTGGCTGCCACCCAAACCCACCTTTGGGTGGTGGCTGCCCCGAACCCAACACACCCGGTGTGGTGTTACCACAAACCCGACGCACCCCATGGCGTTTTATCAAACCAAAACGCACCCTTGGCTGTGAACCTATCAGAACCAAACGGACCCTAGTCTTGTATAACAACCAACGAACACCCCTTTCTTGTGCTAACCCAAAACCGGACGCACCCTCTTCGATGAAAACACAACCCAAACGCAGCCCTTGCTGCGGTATGAACAACCAAACGCACCCTGAATGGTGCTAACCATACTCCGAACGCACCCTTCCCTGGTCTGACCCGCAACCCCCTTGTGGTGTTGTCTCTGCCAAACGCACCCTATTTGGGTGGTGAAGCTGTCCCACCAAACGCACCCTCGTGGTGCTCATGTTAAACCAAAACGCTCCCTTTTGGTGCTTACCTTACAAACCCAACGCACCCTGCTGCTAGACCCAGACCCAAACGCACCCACTGTCATGGTGACAGCGGGGGTGATGGCGGTGGTGATGAGGATGGTGACGATGGTATGATGATGATTACGATGGTGATGATGTTGGTGCGTAGGTGATGATGGTGGTGATATGATCCTGGTGGTGGTATGGTGATGATGGTGGTGATGGGTTGCGGCTGTCGGAGAGGGGGAGGGGAAAAATGGCGCGTGGCCGCGAGTGGTAGTGAGGATCGGGTAGATCCGGTTGTGAGGAACCTTTTTGGATTCGGCCGGAAAAGTCTTCCGGTGGCCGGAGGTGGTGACCGGCGGCGATGGCAGGTGGCCGGCGGCGGCAGAAGCTCGCCGGAAAATATAAAGGGAGAGAGAGGTGAGTGGTGAAGTGTGTGTTTATAAAGATGGAATGAAAATGAAATAAAAAAAGATATAAACTTTTATATATATATTAAAACTTATAAAAAAAATATGATAAGTTTTAATAGTTTAGGGTAAGTTGTGTAAAATTTTACAGGGACTAAAAGTGTAACTTTCGTTAAATAACGGTTCGGGACTCGTTTGAACTAGTTAACGGTTGATTCAATACACGAAACTTACGCCATTGTTTTCCAAATCATTTTTCCGATAAAAATGAGTATTTACTTGATAGTATTTCATAAATATTTTTATAACATTTATAAAAATATCTGTTATTTATTTAGTGAACTGGTTACGTCTCGTTTAGAAAAAAAATGGATTTCAACTCGAATATTCGCGTTTTTAACAATCGCTTTTAATTAAATTGCTAAGTATTTTATTAAATATTTTTATTTAATAAAACGTGATAATTAAATATAATTTAATTATTTTCTCGTTTCTAAATCTTGCGAGGGCATTTCAGTCACTTTCTGACTGTTTCCGGGTCTCGGTCAAAACTAAAAAGTTGTCCCAGGAATGTCGTTTTACATCAAATTGCTTTAGAGTCCGAATATGAAAACAGAGATTTAACTACTCGTTTTAGATAATTCAACCTAGGAATAATTATATCATCTTTTAAATTCCGAAAATTCTCGGATAGTTACGTACCTACCCCTTAAAGAAATCTCGTCCCCGAGATTAAATTTGTGTTATCCGATTGTGGTGACAAGAAAGACTTAAGGTTTAATAACTCGTTCTAAACAAGACGCTGATAACTTTATTCAGCAAAATTCGGTGTTTCTACACTTCTCAATCTACCAAAAATTTTGGCTAGGTTTGTCCAGGATATTTAATCCATCAAAATGGGTATCTCAAAATATATCATTACAGATCTTATGACTGGTATAACCGCGTTATATGGAAAGTCTCATTATAGTGAAAACCTCAAGAAGAAAGTGTAGTCGCGTGAGTATGTTTGTATAGGTTTCTAAATGTCCGAGGACGGAGTCTCGTTTCTTCTATCTGTAAAGTTCGATGATTCACATCAACGTGGCTTATGGATGTAAGTACCACTTACATGGTCAGTACTATTATGTATCGGCCGACACTAAGGTCTTCCTACTAGTGGCCCGATTGAAATAGTCCCAACCATTTGTTTTTTCGTCTGATAGGGTGGTTTACTCGTTTAAAGTAGGGGTTACATTACCTATTGGCTAAAGTTGTATCAGTCGAGACCGCTCCAGGACCCAACCACGGCAACTATAACGATGATAACTATAACAAACGGTGATGAGATGCAGAGGGTGAGGACCCTCCGAGAAACAATATCTCCAGAATAAAGTTCAATAAATGAGAGGAGCTCGCGAGAGAGCTTATGCATAATGCGTATAAGGTACTCAGTCGTGTATTCGATAAATCAGCTCCATTAGCTCAAGTGTGTAACAAGTCTGTTAGTTCCACGAACAGTTCGTGATCGCGAGGATTCGTAATGGTAAAAGTAATAACTTAAGAATGAGATAAGATAGTTCCAAGCAAGGCCTTACGATTCTACTGAGTAGTAAGACACGATTGTGTTACAGACCTTTATAACGAATTCCGAGTGATAATCGAGTTTCATGTCTTACTCCGTCTCACAGTGGATACATTACAGCCCCACTCATTTATAATCAACATTTGCATAAAGAAACGTCCCAATATATGAAATGATAAAATTTTATAAAACTTATGGTTCGGGATTATATAAATTTATTTATTTAAATGAAGAGGCGTCCCAATCCTTTCAAATAAATATATTATAAATCATCCTACTTAATAATTCCCGATGCAATACGCGTACTCACATAACCTTCAAGGTGATGGATGACATGACGATGCATGTGCTCTAATGAGTATGGGACGAGTGTTCCAAACTCGTCTTCGGAGACAGGGAGTAAAACTACCCAAAAATATCGACCTAGAGTTCAAGATAGGTAATGAGTACCCTGGTTAGAGTAAACCAGGTAAAAGTCTCGATGAACCAGTCAACATAGCAATTATCATATAAATCCTCCTATTACAAGTCCCGCCCATACAAGACTTGTAATACTTAGATTTATACATAATCCCATGTAAACAGAACTGTGACGGGCTTTGTTAACATAGCAATTATCATATCAATCCTCATATTACAAGTCCCGCCCATACAAGACTTGTAATACTTAGATTCATACATAATTCCATGTAAACAAAATTATGACGGTCTCCGTGTAATACAATATAGTATAAAGCTATGAAGAAAAATAATATCCTTAGAGACCATTGTTTAACTTACAATGTCTGAGAACGAAGTGAGACCATTGCGCAACTCACAATGTCTGACGAGTAGAATGAGACCATTGTGCAACCCACAATGTCTTAAAAATATTCTGGTATTTATATAATAACTCTTATATAAATAAGCGTACGATATACGCGAAGGGAATGCAAGCATATATATATTATATATATGTATGTCACGTAAGCACTTAATGCAGCACGTAATGTAAGCACATAAGCAAGTAGCGTGTATGCACTTTGAAAATGTTTGATGTGATGCAATGTTTGTGAAAACGGTTATAGTCTAGGGTAAAATATGCAACCTAGTTCTCTATAACCAGTGCTCTGATACCAATCTGTAACACCCCCAAAAATCATACAACGCAGCGGAATACCACATGGGGTGCTACTTCATAATACACAGCGCTAGATACAAGAGAACGACCTCTAAATGTGTCGTTTGTAAAACAATCTCGTTGATTTTCTGAAATCAAAATAATAGTTGTCCCATAATTGCATCACCATGAAAAACTTGAATGTAAAGACTCCAATGCACATCAAATAATCCAAGCATCTAATTCACCTGAGAAAAACATGCTTAAAAGTGTCAACATTAAAGTTGGTGAGTTCATAGATTAGTTTAAGTATGAATGTAAGTTTCAACTGAATGTATTTATTCACTGTGTCATCACAGTACCATGTAAAATGTTTATAAAATATGCACGACCCATTTTATGTCACCAAAAGTACCAATATTATCCCAAAGATTTTATAAAGAATGCACGACACATTTTATGTCACCAAAATGTATCCCTGTATGTATATGTTGGGGGCCCTGTAGTCCCAACGAAAATCCGACATGTTATAACGTTCGTTCCCAGTGATAGCTGGTCACCCGAACGGGGGTTGTCAATCCCGAATAGATCTATTTTATATCATTTCGCTTGGCAATCACGCTATATGCTTCAAACCAGCGCCATCGCTAATCACCCGAACAGGGATCCACACCCGAATAGATCTTTTTATAACATTCGCGCTCACCCTCCAAGTGATTTACAGTTCATGACGCTGTGACGTAGACTTATATGTACCCAATTGGGGCAGTGATACAAATAATGCGTATATACTCCCGTTACCGGTGTCCCCTCCAAGAACACCCGGACAGTAATGTAAAGAATAATGTAACTCCGTTACCGTTGTCCCCTCAAGAACACCGGGCAAGAAATTTTATGGTTATCTAGTTCAATCAGCCTAAGCTAATCGATATCATTTCAAATTAAAGTATGCATTTATGTGACCAAAAATGAAGTCAAATAATGTATCTCATAGCGAGCTATGCAAAAAGTATGAAACCAATTTTGTAAATCAATCATGTAAATGATTTGTAAACAAGCAATGTTCTCACCCAAAAATATATGTAAAACCAGTAAAACATGGGGCTATAAACTCACAAAATCCTTTAAAACAATCACATTGTTATAAGATAACCAAGTATAAGGATTTGTAGACAAGCATGTATCCCCCTCGCGGGTTATAAAACATTCAAAAGATTGAAAAGCGAGGCAATGAAACTCACATTGAGAAAGACTCACGATCAATTAATCCAATTAAATCACAACTGAATCTGCAACGATCTCGACCACGGACCTAGAATAATGTCGCTTGATATAATACTCGTAATAAATACGAACCAACTGATGCCGTACATCGTACCAACAAAATCAACATAGTTTTATATGTATACATACATATATACATGTGATGAGAAATCCACTTGCGCGTCTTTAAACCTTAACCCTTGGTATATTATATATATACTATTTTTCCGTCCAATATAACTTATCTCTAATATTCAAAGAAAGTTATTATTTTTAGACCTTCCGTTTTTAGAACCAAACAATGATCTTAAAACTATTAATTGAAATAATATATTAACCGACTTTTAGTTTAGTTTTGACCCGCTATGTCTGAATTATAAAACCGACAATCCTCGCGGCAAAGTAAAACGTCATTACGAACAACTTTCGTGTTTCGCCGGAAGGCTGAAACGGACTCGAAAGTGCTCGAATCGTTTAATTAATAGATATGCCAGATTTAATATATTAAAAATAACTTATTTTCTATTAAAGTATATATTTCGATTTCGTTCCAGTTTCTTCGTTATTGGGAGTTAAAAGTCCCGTTTTATGTCTAAACGTCCGTCAAAATATAATTTGTTATATTTTGTAAACCAAAGTCTAACTTATCAAAGTCTCGAATTCCGAATCCCATGTTCCGATTTCTGATTTAAATTACTCGTTATATAAAGGCACTAAAGTCCATTTTTAGTCCAATTCTCGTCTCAAATATGTCTAATATCGCTTATTCATCAATATAAATCTCGTTTTAATATTTATTTCATATTTTAACTAGACCGCGCAAGTTATAACCGGATTTTATCACATATAATCAATTTATAATATAACGAAATAATTTAATACTTTTAAACTAAACGCACCCTTTTTCGGTGTCACCACACTCAAACGCACCCGTTTCCCGTGTTACAAAACCAAACGAACCCGACCCCGACGCACCCCGGCTGTTTTCGACAACCGAACCAAACGAACGCACCCTACTCGGTGTTATAAACACCAAACGCACCCTATCTATTTCAAAACCAAACACTCCCTTTTCCCCGGGCTGTTTTTCCCCCCGCAGCCTCCCCGACTCAGACCCACAAACAAACGCCCCCGGCTGTTATGATACAAACCAAACGCACCCCTATTGATTTATAACAAAACCAAACGCACCCTATGGTTCGCTGACCTGGACCCAAACGCACCCTTGTCGGTGCTAAACCAAACTCGACGCACCCGGTGGGTGGCTATGAACATCAACCCGACACACTCCCGGTTGTTAACCCACAACCCGACGCACCCTTTGGTGCTTACCACCAACCCGACACCCATGTGGTTGCTGTTACAACAAACGTACCCTCCTGGTGCTATACACCCGACCCGACGCACCCTCTCGGGGCTGTCACCACAAACCAACACACCCTCGGTGCTAGTAAATGACGATGAAGATGGTGTATGATGATGGTGGGGGTGGTGGTAGCCGGCTGTGGTGGTGACGTGGTTGGGGGTAGTGTCGCACGTGAGTGGTAGCGAGTAGGCATAATGTGGATCTGGTAGATAGGTTATGGGATCAAATTTGGTAATGAGTCGGAAAAGCCCGCCGGAGGAAAATAGTTTTCGGCGGGCGGCAAGGTGGCCGGCGGCCGGCGGCAGCTCGCTCGGAGAGGAGGAGAAGGGAGCGGGACGAGAGTTGTTTTTTTGTTTTTGATAAAGTGTGTGTGTGGTAAGAGATGGAAAATGATTTAAGTGTATTAAGATTTTTATTATAATATATAAAACTAAAGTGACAAGTTAAATAAGTTGAGGGGTAAAAAGTGTAACTTTTTCATATACTTTTTGATAAAAGCGGTTCGGGACTCATTTGAGCGACTTAACGGATGATTCAAATCTCGAAACTTGCGCCATTGTTTTCCTAATCATTTTTCTGACAAAAATGAGTATTTATTTGATATTATTTCATAAATATTTTCGTAACATTTATAAAATTATTCGTTATTCATTTTGTGATCCGATTATGCGCTTGTGTTCGGAAATAATAATGGATATTCAAGCTCGAGGCATTTTGCGTTATCACATCCCTTTGTTCATTTAAATGTTGACTAATTTATTTAATATATTTATTAAATAATACTAGATATTTTAATAACAAAAACAAATTTTATATTTTATTGATGTGTCCGCGTTGCAGGTTGTTCAATTTAAATCGTTAAATGTTTGCGGTGCTGTTTTAGCCCTTTTCGGCTCGTTTCCAGGTCTCGGGCAAAACTAAAAAGTTGTCTGGAATATCATTTCACATCAAATTGCTTTAGAGTCCGAGTCGTGAAAACGTGATTTAGATGGTCGTTCTTATAAGTCAAGCCAGACCCTAAAAGTCAACGATTGAAATCGTCATTCAAAAATTCGAAAATTCTCGGATGTTACAGTACCTACCCCTTAAAGAAATCTCGTCCCGAGATTAAATCTGTGTTATCCGCTTAGTGTGACTAGGAACAAGACTTAAGATTTACTAAGCCATTTGAACATGACGCTGATAACTTTATTCAGCAATATCTAATGTTTCGACATTTCTTAATATCCATAAATTTCGGCTAGGTTGACCAGGATATCCAATCCATTAGAATAGGTATCTTAGAGAAACATCATTACAAGGTTTATTGTTGGTATAAGTGCTTTATGAAGCAAACCTCTTAATAGAGAACACATCAAAGGAGAAAGTGTAGTCGCGTGGTTATGTTTGTACAAGTCTCTAAATGTCCGAGGACGGAGTCTCGTTTCCACTATCTGTAACGTTTGATGATTAATAAATTACTTGGCAGTACTAAATAGTATCATGACTTAAATTGGTGTACTATTGGTCTGCAATGAATAATTCAACTGAATGTTATATCGACATATGCTTATCTTGTTCAAGGTAGGTTTCATCACCTAGTTGATAAAGTTTGTACAATCTGGGACCACTCCAGGACCCAACAACAGCAGCCATAACGACGATAACTATAACAAACGGTGATGGGATGCAGAGAATGAGGACATTTCGAGAAACAATATTCCCCGAATAAAGTTTAACAATTGGGAGGAGCTCGCGGAAGAGCTTATACGATAGACGGCAGATTATGATACTCAGTCGCTAGTTTGAGGACGAATCAACTCCATTAACTCAAGTATGTAACAAGTTTGTTAGTTCCACAAACAGTTT
>BQNB010093265.1:0-24590 GCA_026074375.1 Tanacetum coccineum | reverse complement strand
GAAATTTTCCTAGATCTTCGCTATCATTTGTAGGATAGCACAGAGCACCAAATACTCGGAGAAATGTAAGATCAGGCTTTTTTCATGTACAAGCTCATAAGGGGTTTTGTTGTGACGAGTATGAATGAGGGACCGGTTCTGGGTGTAACAAGCAGTAGCCACAGCTTCTGCCCAAAAAAACATTGGTGCTTTAGAGAATATCTGCATTATACGTGTTGCTTCTACAAGTGTACGATTTCATCTTTCGACAACGCCGTTTTGTTGAGGAGTTCTCAGAACAGACTTTTGATGAAATATGCCAACACCTTCATAGTATTCAGACAGAACTTGGTTGACGAATTCTGTTCCGTTATCTGTGCGAATGAATCTGACTGTTTTGTTGAGGCCAACTTGTATTTTCTTAAGAAAGTTGGTGACAAACTCTGGAGTTTCATCATTTGACCTCAAGAATTTTACCCATGTGAATCTTGAATAGCGCGATGACTAAGATGTATTGTTTCCTTCCGTTAATACTCTGGACTCTCATTGGACCACACATATCCATATGAAGGGTATGAAGAACTTCCATATTTGTATTTTCAGATTTTGGCCGTTTTTTTTTTTTTTTTGGTGTAGTTACTTCTTACTTTTTCACAAGTTAACAGACTGAGCAAAATGATCCTATTCAAACTTCATCTAGGTAGGAACCTCTAACCAGATCTTTTCGAGCAAATCGTTATCGTGCCGAAGTTCACATGGTTTTAAGGACAGATGCCACAACCATGATTTGGACTTAGAGCATTGACATTGCAAGCATATCGGAGAAGACTTCATCATTTCATCGATCGATATTGTGTACAAATTGGTGCCACGACTACCTCTAAGGATATCTGTACACTTACCATCACGAACAAAGCAAGTGTGCTTTCTGAAGGCCACTTCAAGATCAGAATCACAAAATTGCCTGACAGAGAATAGGTTGTGTCCAAGTCCCTCTACGTAGTATACTCTTGAGATCACACTGTCACCCATAACATAGTCTCCATAACCATGATAGCTCCTATAGTGATCATTCCCCCGAATTTGAACTAACCCGAAGAACTTTTCACACAAAAATCATGAGCTTTGAACAATGCCCGTCCATATGTATTTTGAGCACCTGAGTCCAGATACCAAAGCATGACCTGTACACCTGCATTTGAAAACATCGAGTTTGAGAGTTTGGAATTTTGTTCCCCAATTTTGTTGGGGACCTTTTAGGTTAGCATATAAGAGTAAACATTTCACAGAAGTCTTAGTAAATGGCACATTTCCACCTAGAGGCAAATTAATTTCCTGTGGGTCTCCATTGAGAACCACATCAAGTTTTCCTAAGGTGAGTTTTCTTTCTGTGGTCTCCATGATAACCAATATGTGCAAATATTTTTCCCGTAGCTTTCCAAACCTGCTTGGTCTTGTACAAACTCTTATCAGATAGTTTGCCTTTTTATTTCCAGATCTGCTTCGTCTTGTTTAAACTGTTATCAGACAGTTTTCCTTTTGGTTTCCAGATTCGCTTCTCGTTATTCAAGACAATTTTAACAGTGGGGGTAGCCTTCACAGGACTTCAAGATATTAACAACACCCATTTCATGACTTGCAGAGTTTACACTTTTGTACACATTTTTGCACACAGATTCCGAATTCGAATTAATTATAACACGACTAAGCCAATGCTAGAATCAACACAGATTCACTTTGACAAACTGACTAATGTCCTAGGCTTATTTCTAACTTCATTCTTATTCACCTTCCTTAGCAGGCAGGATCCTAATTTTCTATGTATTGCTCTAGCTGTTGATCCGCTTGCTTCAGTGTATCGATTACACTTGTAGATGGAAGCACAGGATATAGTCCCTGTTGAACTCTCGGTTCACTTTGTTTTTCTGTGTTGCCAGAAGAAGTTCCTGGTTTATCACAAAACGTAACTTGCATTTTTCCTAGTAACAAGGTTAAAGGAGCCTTGTAAACTCTTTCATGAAACTTTATTGGGCAAGTGCCACTCACACATTCTAACATTCCTGAGATAACTTAGTTTGTAATCCGCAGCATAGTTAAGTGAACTATCCAGTGGTTTAACTACTCTAGCTTCACTCTACAATCCCCTAACTAACATTTCTACACTCTCCCTAAGATTGGCTAGATATAGTTTTAAATGAGCACTCCTATTGTTCTTAAGGGGATGAGGGATGGTTTAACGTCAATGCATACATTCCAGGAGCAAGAACTTTTGGGTTTGACATAGTCACTATTGAAAACAAGTGCCTCTTTGCTTAGCAATTGAGCTTTAGACTCTCAATCTCATTAACATGGTAGATTGTCTTTCACTGTGTGAGCCACGCATGACCTTAATTGATTCATACAATTCCTTATAATGTTTGTTTTTGACTTTCTAGTGTCTAACTCTATAGAATCAATTTTGTTCTACAAGAGCAGTGACATCTATAGCATTATAAGGCACACGACTTCTGTCATTCACATTAGCGACTCGATCTTTCAAGTGTCTAATCACGTTGTCTTTTTCCTGAATCTGATGTTCGAGATTCTTGATCTTAAAGAATGAGTTAAAATCAGGAGCTTCCTGTGAAGCTTGTGAACTTTTATTATCAAAACTTTCTTGAAGATGTTGATACTTTAATTGCAAATTTAGGTATTCCCTTTCAAGTTTTGAAATAAGTTTTGACTCATCATGGACGTTAGACATGTCAGCTTCAAGATCTAGACAACGTGATTTTTCCACATCATACAGCAGTTGAGTCGACAAACAATTAACAATCAGATTCTCATTTTCAATGAGAAGGTTTTTCTTTTCAATTTCAGCACATTGCTTGTCTACAGTATTCATGTCCACTTCGTTATTCATTTGATCAAAAATTTCTTCCATTACTTTAACTTCCTTAAAGAGGGCTGTTTGAACTCCAACAAAGTGTTCTTTAAGAGTTTTGAAAAATGGAATAACTTCAGTGAGGTAACATCTTTTCGTTTGCTCAAAACCTCTTTCCCCCTCTGTAAGACCTGATGGGGTGATTCTAGTTTTGCAAGTTTTGTCAAATTCCGTAAAAAGTTGTGTGAGTACATAAAGATTAATCTTCACCTGACTTTTAGTTGGAAGAATTCTGGGGACAAGCGTGACAGGAGTATTGGGTGGATACACTGTCAATGCTGAAATTGGTTTTGGAGCCAAGGTCTCAGCCTTTTTCCTGTTGTTGTTATCTATGGACCAAAATATCTGTTCAGGGGTCAGATTTCTTTGGGGAGCAAAGGTTGCAAGAAAGTTCTCTTTCGCGTAATCTGGGGGGGCAATCCTAACTTTATTTTCCACACATAGGGGCTTGCATAGAGAAATCCTAATTTTATTTTCCACACATAGAGGGCTTTGCATTTTTAACAGCATTCTTTTCCTAGTTATCTCAGCTAACTCACGTGTATCCTCTGAATCATGTATGACTGTGGGTGTATGATTGGTCGTGACAGGCATATGACCATTACACACAGCAGACTGAGCGTGTCTTTTATAGCCTATTGCAACCTTGTGCTTTTCATCATAAAATGATTTTGGTTGACACAACATGTGAACTGTTTGAGCCGACTGACCCTGTTTGTATAATCTATCTTCAATCTTATCTTTTATCTTCTTTAAGTCAAAAAACTCTTCAAGGAATTTGTCTTCCTTTTGTTTAAAATCCTTTTTCAACAGTTTTACTTCTTCTGTCTTTGACTTATAATGGTCAACTGTAGAACTAAGGAGTATTTGTGCTGAATGAAGTTCAGATTTTAAAGAAGTTTCCTTTCTGTTTCGGTCCGAGATGATTATTCTCATTTGCTCATCAATTTTTCTTTCTCTATCAGTTAACTCAAACTTTGCCCGTTTTTCATATTCCCCGACCAGTTCCTTATATCTCGCAAGTTCAGAGGTCATTGAGTCATTCATTAACATATCTGGCTTATTTGTTAATCTACTTTGTACACCCTGTTCATGCATTTCATCGAGAATAGACATTAGTGCATCATTTCGGACAGAAGATGCATTACATTGTACAACATGTTCTTCGTTGTCTTCCACATACTGATCATACGGAATAATATTACTATCACTCGTATAGTCAGCATCAGAGTCAACAACGTAGTTGTGTTGTACATCGTTTTGCATCTCGTGTACATCATGATACTCATCCATATGATCTACAAAGGCATCATGATCTTGTACCTCAAGTGGATTATTCGAGTCGTATGAGGGCCCGGCTTCATCGTAGATTGGGTCTTCAGATGTGAGGCTTGCCATGAACATGGTCTGTGAAGACTCATCCATAATGATCTACAAAGGATCATGATCTTGTACCTCAAATGGATTATTCGAGTTCGTATGATGGCCCGGCTTCTTCGTAGATTGGATCTTCAGATGTGAGATTTGCATGAACTTGGGTGAAGTGGGAACCCTCATCAACATCAGAGTCGAATGCATCACATTCATCAGCTTCAAAAATATGGTCCACATTGAGTGCCAAATCATTCTCCTGTGAATCATCCACATCATCATCAACGTTGGTAACCTGTTCCCCTGCAAGAAACAACGACTGTTCTTCATCCAGTACTGCCACTCACACTTCCTTGGCGTGCATTAGTAGCATCTTGTCCTTGAAGTAGTATGAATCTTAAAGTCGCTTTGGTCTTGGTCATTTCGTGTACATGCCCTAGTACGGTACAGTTTTGTAGCACTTAATGGGTTTCGCTTTCCAGGTGTAATCATGCCTCCTCTGTTCTGTCCTTTTTTTCCCCTACATACCCAGCTTATACATTTCCTCTTGCATTGTTTCTCTGAAATGTCTTCCTTGATTATTCGATTGTATCTTCACGGACATCTTGAACCGCAATTTCCGTCCTGAACCGTAGATTTGTTCCTTGAATTGACGACGCTATATGTTGATTGTTTGTTTGAGAAGATGTGATTTGTGATTGAGTGAGGAGGGCAAGTGTGTTGGATAAACTTTCAATCAAGTTTTCTGTTGAGGAACTTCCTGAGTTCAATTGAAAGTTGTCAGAAGGATATGGTTCTGTTGAGGATTTAGGAGACTTGGATGATTGTGTTGGATATGCTGAACTGAGGCGTCCGGCTCTAGTGTAAAGGATCATTATTTGGTTGACCGACCTTTCCCATCATAATTCTGTTCTCATTAGATGCACCTCATGTTGGCTTTAAGTAGGCATACAATGATCACAGGTTTGACTCTTTCAAACCTTCTGTTTAGTTGACTTCAGTTATGAATCTTACTCCACTCATGCATACATGTTTGTTTCAAACTTTGAGTTAAGCTGCATCCTGGACATGGTCATCTTGATGTTTCTCTGTCTTAATGAGCTTAGTAAACCTTACGGTAGTATCCTTGAATGGTTTCTCCTTTGATTTGACGGAAGTGTTCAAATTCATCGTATAACTGAGATTCCCTGTCATCCTTTGTTAACTCAGAACCTTCCAGAATCATCTTCACGTTTTCCCAAATGTCTTTAGCGTCAGTATAGTGATTGATGACGTGAGTAAGATTCCTTTGGTATACCCTGAAGTAGGATATTGTTGCCACGAATGTCAGCTTTATACCTTTCCTTTTCTTCAGCCGATAGCTTCTTTAAGGACTCTAGCACGTACTGGACTTGTTGAACTGCACCCTCGGTTCCTCCAGTAATAACATCTGAGACCGTTCCCATCTGAAATGGTCCTTCTTTAATGGACTTCATAATATTCTCTCCATTATCCTTTCCTAGACAGTACAGACGTATACGTTGTGCCATATTCAAGTCTGTTTCTATCACGCATTGGTAGGTCGTGATATCAGACCTACACACTGGATGTCTTCTTGCATACTAGACATCTTGTATTATTATGATATGATATGTTTTGATCGATCAATGATTAGTGAGTGTACGTTAAAAGTGGTGAGGTTAACGTATTCGTATTTTGTTTTAGTGATATTAAATCCCGAGTTTGAGATATTTCAAATTTCTAAGACAGAAGCTCAACTCGCCGCCAAAGGCTACCAAAACCCGCTTTACAAAGGAAAAATAAAGCCACTCGCCGTGGAAAGTTTAGGCAACTCGGGGGCGAACAACATACTCGCTGCCAAGCAACCCGCCGCGAAGAGATAAGACAACTCGCCGGTGGAATTTTAAGGCAACTCGCTGCCAAGCAACCCGCCGCGAAGAATATTTTAATCAAACCGCCGTAGAGTTTTCAAACCGCCAGAGTTTCCTTAAGAAATTTGCTATTTAAAATATTCAACCCGCTGATAACCTGTTCAAAACCGCTGGTAAGCAAACCGCTGCTTAGTAACAACTCGCCTCTTGAGCAACTGCCACTGTTCAAACCGCTGGTAAGCAAACCGCTGCTTAGTAACAACTCGCCGCTTGAGCAACTCGCCACCTAAGCAAACCGCTGGTAAGCAAACCGCTGCTTAGTAACAACTCGCCTGCGTAGTAACAAACTCGCCACTAAGCAACCCGCGTGTGTCAATAGGGTTGGTAACTACTTAATAAAATACTATTTTCAGCAAAACCGCTGTGAAGGAATCTTCTGGCAACTCTCCTCGAAGTACAACGACGTTTTTCACACAAAAATCACCTATAATATATCACCCTTTTGAACGATTTTTCTTGATTTCTTTTGCACAACATTACACATAGGGTAATAGCAACTAGAAACACCCCAAAACTTTATTCCATTACAACCAACAAAAATTCGGAATATCTTAAAAACGAGCTAGAACATTCTATGGCTCACTTTTCGATCTACAAAAGCAAGAATCGCACATACACACGATTAATCATCCCATTAGCTCTGATACCAATTGTGGTATTTCTTATATCATAACACGGGGTCGATTCTTGGATCGGGCTAGTTTCTAGAGAGAGAAACACTTGAGAGAGAATATTCTAGAGAGAGAAAGTGTTTTTCTTTGTAAATGAATTTATGACTAGCTTGCCTCTTCCAAAGTTGGAAGAGGCTATATATAGTACTTACAATATACCGGGTATTCGTACCCGACTTAAACCGAAAAACGTATTTTCTACTATTAAAACTAGAGCACTATAATGAAACAGTTTAATATACCGGGTGACAGAGTCTTTTACTAATAATTAAACATAATAATTTTTCCCAAAAGTTCTCTTTTAAAAGTTGTTTTCTATGATGATGATTGTTGTATCCATGAAGTAATACCCCAGATTAGCTTCCGCTGCTATATGTAAAAATGGGGGTGTTACTAAATCATTTCCAACACTTATGAATTATTTTCAAACTATCTGAGTAGTTTTTATTATCATTGATAACTAAGTTATTCAAATTGTTAAAGTCAATTCTTATGATTATTCGAACACTTACTTTTAATCCTGTGGACAACCTGTCTTATCCTAAAATGATTATACTGCATACGTGGTTATTACTTTTCCATGTGTTCCATATAATTGTCGGTATTTTCAGTCTTATAAATTTAAAGCTTTTGAAACACAACAAAGTTTTTGGGGCAGTTGTCGGGGATTTCTTAGCTGTTCTATAGTCAAACTCTGGAAAATCTCTTTAACTCCCCTCTTTTTCAAATCGCCATACAATTTTCTGGCAAATTGACCCAAACAAATTCTCCTTTAGATGCATACACGTGCTTCCAATTCTGAACTTGGTTGAACATTATTTGAACCTGAACGTACTCTGAATCGAAGTCGTCAGTCGACAAAACAGAAAGTTCATACGATCAAAGAAACAAATCCACCTAAAAACCGAGAATTATCTATCGCCAATTTTCGACATCAACCACTTCCATCACTTTCTATTTACTCTTGAAAACCTTTACCTAATGGATGATGAACCCATGTGGGCTGCTGACCATGTTGTCGCTCCGCTCCTAGTTCTGCAATCACTATTCCTGAAACTGCTAACGAATTTGCTATCAAAGGTAACCACTTGTCTCTTGTCAAGGGAAACTAATTTGATGGAAGAACCAAAACTGATCCTCATAAACACATTCACGAATTCCTCAGAATCTACTATATGTTTAAATACAGAGGTTATTGAAAAATGAGTCGGTTCGCCTAATGATGTTTTCCCCTATTCACTCACTAGAGAAGCAAAAACATGGCTGGACAAATCTAACGAATGAACTATAGGAATCATGGTATGATCTTCGAAGACCGCTTTCATTAGCCGATTCTTTCCCCCAACTCTTTTTGACCGACTCCTCAGAGACATCCGAGCTTTCTCTCAACACGAGAACGAATCTCTAACCGACGCTTGGCTTCGTATGAAGGAAATGCTCTGAAACTGCCATGGTCACAATCTGTCCAAAGGATCCACAATTTCAAAATCTTCTATCATGGTCCTAAGCAAAAATAACCCAGAAGCTTCTAAAATGCCACAGTTGGTGTATTTTCCTCTATAAATTACCAAAATCTAGCGTATTAGCTTTTGGAAGACAAGTCTTACTAAAGCATCGACTGGCTAATACAAAACCATCTCTTAAAAAAACCGTTGCTTTCGCCGATAAAGGTAGCAGTAATTCCAATACTGACAAAATTATGGCCCGAATGGATGCCATGACCCTGAAAATGGATGCTCAGTATAAAGAACTCCAAAACCATGCTAAAAAACAAAACCCGATCTTGATGAAGATGATATACCTATTTCTCGAGAAGAAGAAGCCAAATTCATGCAAACTTTTCGTAAGACTCATTTTTACAATGATTACCGCGACCGAGACTCGAATCATGATAATTTGCGTTCAAACGAACGAAGTAGTTACAATCGAGACAACTATAGATCCAATACTAATGATAAACCATACGATCTTCAAAAAAAATTCAACGATTTCATGAAATCTCAGCAATCGACCAACGCTTTTGTCAAAGAAACGTTCATGGATCTTAAAACTCAACTCAAAACCGTTGCCAAAAATCATCAAGCTTCAATTCAAAACCATGAAACCAAGTTCGACAGACTTGCTGACAAGAAATCTGGTCGACCTTTTGGATCTCTTCCCTGTAACACTCAACCAAACCTAAAAGGACAAAAATCCAGAGTCTACTAACCACCACAATCTCGCAATGAGCATGTGAATGTCATATTCACAAGAAGTGATAAATCCTACAACCCACCAGTAAACTCAAATGATCAACAAACTAATCTTGAAAACCTTATCAATTTCAAAAATAGCGATGAAGAAGACGAAGAACCTACACCACAATCGAAAATTCAAAATCCAAAACCAGTCAAGGAAACTACATTACCCAAACCATACAAACCAAAAATCTCGTATCCTCAACGTCTAAGGAAAAAAAATGGAAGCTCAATAAGAAAATTTTAGGACGTAATCCGCGCAATTCGAATCAATGTACCGATCATCGATGTCTTTTCCAGAATACCTAATTATGGAAAATTTCTCAAGGAACTCATAAGCAACAAACATAAAATCAAACAAATTTCTTCTGCTTTCTTAAGTGACAAAAGTTCAGCAATGATCCAAAAGAAAGTTCTACCTAAACTCGGAGACCCTAGAAGTTTTTTATTATGTATTTCAACAAATTTCTCTGCAATGCCTTAGCCGACCTTGGTGCTAGCATTAACCTTATGCCATATTCACTATATGCCAAATTATCCCTCGAAAATCTTAAACCTACTAAAATCAGCGTAAGATTAGCTGACAGATCATTCCAATACCCTGTTGGAATAGCTAAAAATATGCTCGTTGAAGTTGGTAAATTCACCTTTCATGCTGATTTCGTTATTCTCGAAATGGAAGAAGATAGTAAAGTTCCACTTATTTTGGGACGACCCTTTCTTCACACTACTGACGCAGTAATTCGAGTTAAACAAAAAACAACTAACCTTGATTTGGGAACTGTAACGAATGATTTTCAATATCGATTCTGCAATGAAACACTCCTATTCAAACGATGATACCTGTTTTAGTATCGATGTCATCGATGAAATCCTAGAAGTAGATTTTGACGCTCTTCTAAATAAAGGTAGTAAAATTCTGCATTCCATTGAAGGAACCCTTCTTGAAGAAGAAATCTTTGTTGAATTTGATAAATTCATGGCAATGACTGTCGATGAAAACTCTGACTCTGAATCCGATACCGAAGATCCGCCATTCAAAAAAATCACCATCAATATTGATTATAAGATCAAATCAAACTTCTCGAAGAAACCTCTTAACAGATCTCAACTTAAACCCTTTTTGATAATCTTAGAATATGGTATACACTGGAAGAACCCTCTTTTTTTCCTGTTATCATATCATCTCAGCTATCCAAGAAAAGAAAAACAAACTTATATCTGTCCTTAAAAAGCACAAGCAAAGTCTTTTTGCTTGGAAAACAACAGATATTCATTGGTATTTGCCCATCATTTTGCATCACAAGATACATCCTTCTGGATGTAAGAAAACCCGTTGTCCAAAAACAAAGAAGGTTATATCCGAATCATGCAGGAAGTTGTCAAAAACAATTGTGAAACTCTTGGATACCGGCATAATTTATCTAATTGCTGATAGTCCTTGGGTTAGTCCTATCCACTGTGTACCAAAGAAAGGTGGTATTACAGTTGTCACCAACAAAATTGATGAACCAGTTCCAACCAGAACCATTATAGGTTGGCTAGTATGTATCGATTATCGTAAACTCAATGAAGCAACCACAAAAGATCATTTTCCTTTACCATTTATGGATCAAGTGCTAGAAATACTCGCAGGAAATAAATATTTTTGTTTCCTTGATGGTTTTTCTAGGTATTTTCAAATTCCTATCGATCCTAATGATCAAAGAAAAAAACACACTTACATGTCCTTTCGGCACATACGCTTATAGGTGAATGCCTTTCGGGCTATGTAATGCTCCTGCCACATTTCAAAGGTGTATGTTGGCAATCTTTCACGATTGAATCGAAGAAATCAGTCCAAGTTTTACAGGGACGATTTCTCCGTCTTTGGAAACTCTTTCAACACATGCCTAAACAACCTTGATAAAATGCTCCAACGTTGTAAAGACGCTCATCTCGTCCTAAACTGGGAAAAATGTCATTTCATGGTCAAAGAAGAAATTGTGCTCAGACACAAGGTGTCTAGTGCAGGACTTGAAGTCGACAAAGCAAAAAATCGATGTGATCTCAAAACTTCTACCCTCTACTAATATCAAAGGTGTTAGAAGCTTTCTCGGACATGTCGGTTTTTACCGACGTTTCATTAAACAAAAATTGCTTGACCTATAACTAAACTGCTCGAAAAAGATACTCCATTTGAATTCGACGATGAATGTCAAAAAGCTTTTGAATCATTGAAAGAGAAACTCACATGTGCTCCTGTGATCGTAAGCCTGAACTGGAATCTTTCGTTTGAACTTATGTGTGATGCAAGTGATTTCGCTGTAGGGTCCGTCTTAGTTCAAGAAGATAGTAAAAATTTTCACCCGATCTACTTCGCAAGCAAAACCCTTAATTCCGCTCAACAAAAATACACCGTAACCGAAAAAGAACTTATGGCTGTAGTTTTTGCATTTGACAAATTCAGATCCTATCTTATTCTTTCAAAAACTATTGTTCATACCGATCATTCAGCTCTAAGGCACTTATTTAAAAAGCAAGATGCTAAACCACGCCTTATTCGATGGATCTTACTTCTACAAGAATTCGATATAGAAATCAAAGATAGAAAAGGTACCAAAAATGTTGCAGCCGATCACTTATCCCGACTTGAAAACAATGAGACAAGCGATGATAGTGAAGTCGATGATAACTTTCCTGGAGAAACTCTTATGGAAATCAACACCAAAGACGAACCGTGGTTCGCAGACTTTGCAAACTACCTAGTCGGTAATATTATACCAAAAGGGATGACATATCAACAAAAGAATAAATTTTTCTCTGACCTCAAACACTACTTTTGGGAGGAACCTTACCTTTTCAAAGTATGTTCCGATGGTATGATCAGACGTTGTATATCTGGACCAGAAACCCGAACCATTTTAGATAAATGTCACCACGAACCAACAGGCGAACATTATAGACCCAACATAACTGCTAAAAAAGTCCTTGATTCAGGATTTTACTGGCCAACAATCATCAAAGAAGCTCATACTCTAGTCCGCTTATGTGAAGCATGCCAAAAGACAGGAAATATATCAAAACGTAATGAGATGCCCTTGAACAACATTCAAGTATGTGAAATTTTTGACATATGGGGTATCGACTTTATGGGACCGTTCTCGAAATCATATAAGTTTGAATACATTCTAGTCGCCGTAGATTACGTATCTAAATGGGCCGAAGCTCAAGCTTTACCAACTAATGACGCCCGAGTAGTAATCACCTTTCTGAAGAGACTATTCTGCCGTTTCGGAATGCCCAAAGCTCTAATTAGCGATCGAGGTACTCACTTCTGTAACAAAATAATGGAAAAAACCATGAAAAGATATGGAGTTAACCACCGTTTCTCTACATCTTATCACCCTCAAACTAGTGGTCAAGTTGAAAACACGAACAGGGCTCTTAAAAGAATTCTTAAAAAAACTGTTAAAGACAATCTTGCTATTTGGTCAAGAAAACTTGATGATGCTTTGTGGGCTTTTCGCACAGCCTACAAAACACCTACCGGTACCACACCATACAAACTAATATATGGAAAGAACTGCCATTTACCATTTGAAATTGAACACCGTGCATACTGGGCACTGAAGAATTGTAACCCAGATTTAATCGCTGCTGGTGAGAAAAGAATGTTCCAATTACACGAGTTAGACGAACTTAGATACCAAGCCTATGAAAACTCTCGTCTATACAAGGAAAGAATCAAAGTCTGGCATGAAAAAAAATTACTAATAAGAAAAGAATTCAAGCAAGGAAATAAAGTCCTACTTTTTCACTCTAAGTACAAGTTTAAACAACCGAAACTTAGATCTCGATGGTTGTGACCTTATGTAGTGAAACATTAATATCCATCCGGATATGTTGAACTTTATGGAAAAGATGGAAAGACGTTCATAGTCAATGGTCACCGACTCAAACTATATCACGAAGAAGATAATGACCCAAGGGAAGCACTCCCTTTTTCCTAAACAAATGACCCCCGAAATACGAGTCTAGCTAACGACTCTTTTAAAAATTAAGCGCTTCTCGAAAGGCAACCCGTGCTTTCACTTAAGTGTGAAGGAGTTCCTCCTCAATTCTTCTACAAATATCTTTTTTTTTAAATCAACAAAAATATTCTCTTTCTATGCTTTTGTTTACTCTTAAGCATGTACTCTAGCTTAAATAATGTGGAAAATTACGACGTATGCTCAAGATTAGCTTACAACTATGCATTTCTCTATGCCCTGGGAAGTAACGTGTTCCTTTAATTTTCTCTATTTTATCTCTATTATCAGTTATCATATTGAGGGCAATGTTCAACTTAAGTGTGGAGGAGAGCCAAATAGGAAAAATTAATCACATCCCTCTATGTTTCCCCTATTAAAAATTTTCTCACTAATATTTTATTATATGTTTTGAAATTAAAAAATGCTCTTAGTAAGGCAAGTCCAACCGGATTGACATTATAGCTAGCACACCCCAGTCCGCTAAATTGTGAGAAATCTAAGCCTTAAAAATATTCGGGTATCCACCTTTGGTACCTAAGATAATTGATGCCTTTAGCTTGTTTGAGTTAAGGTTTGATTGCAGTCATATGTGTCTATTCCGTCATTACGGATGTGTACGTATGGTCTTTGTCACCTTTTCTGGAACATTGGTATTGGTTGAAAATTATATTTGAGAGAGCCGGTAATTTAGAAGCTCTAGAACTTGTGCTTAATCATCATTTACTAGACCGAAGCCTATCACATGAAATGTATCTCGCAAAATTATATTTCTCGCAAGAGCTCCTTTTAATGCTATGTTGCTGAAAATCTGAAAGTTGAATGAAGAAAGTCATGTGCTAAGCCTTAGTTATAATCATGAAAAAAGAAGAAGTTCTATATGAGTTATAATAGTTCAAAAGAAATAAAGGCTTATGTTTGGCGCATTGATTCGATAAAATATATATAATATATAATATCAAATAGTAGTATTAAATAAGTATCCCGTTAGATAAGAAAATCACTTTAGAAAAAATAATAGTCTATCTTCCGAGTGTCGTTTCCACGGCGAGAGATGAATTGAAATTCACGAGAATGTTTCGTTTGATGCTTGAATGGCAAATATGTTGGTTTTGGTTTTAAACTAAAAATATAATATAAAAATTATAATAAAGCTAAAATAATACTAAAACGGGCATGCTCGCTAAATAACAATAAACGACAATGACAATAATATTTTTATACTAAAAATTAAACTAATATTAACTCTAAGATTTAAAACTACAAGATTATACTAAAATTGATCTAAAAGATATAAATGATGAAAATGCTTGCTAAGTGACGTGAAATGTTCATCAAGTGCGGGCTTAGGTTTAAAGAAATAAAATACTTAAAAAAAAACAAGTTTCAAGAAATTAAATGACAAGTAAAGTAAAATGATTTTTAAAATAAATGACAAGTATTTAAATTGCATTAAAAGTAAATGACGGTATGTAAATTGAAAAATTCTAGTGGCTATTAATTTTTTTAAACCTTTTTAATCACACTTAACTCACTATCCACAGTCACTTAACAAGCATATATAAATCTACTCGCTAAACATTATAACTAAGCTAAAATCAACGAATAACGCAACAATGATCATCACTAAGCTAAACATAGCAAAAAGCATAAACATAGATAAAAATAAAGAAGTAAAAAGGCAAGAGATAACCGAATGAGACGAGGGATGTAGAATGTCAAGATGAGATGAGACCCACTCCATAAATTTAACCCATCCGTAAGCTCCATTGTATTAACTCATTAATGACGTTTAACCTTTTATTTCTCAACCGAGTACCCGAACACACTATTAATCTTCAAATAAAAATGATAATAAAAAAAACTAGATGCATTAACTAGAATTAATGAACAATGATTCTTATAAACCTACATGACGTAACAACCTGAAACAAAATATTTGAACAAATTTGAAAAGCTTTGAATATAAATTGAAAACAATGAATAAATTGATAGAACACAAAAACCATTTGGTCCACTAATACATCAAAAGGAATTTAGAATTCATAAAACTTGAAAACGAAAATGACAGAAAAAAATGGATAAATAAATAACATGAAAATTTTGTTGAAATCTATTATACTCCTACTCCAACTCTAATCTACCTAATAGATATAAAGAAATAATAATCTACTGCATTCTATCCTACCTACTTCGAGTAAAGACAAAAAAAGGAAGATACGATATATAAATGAAAGATGGATCCAGATATGCGAATGTCTGCTGCTTCCTCTTTGTTTCCTTGCGTCTACAGTACGCACAAGTAAAAAAAAGGGCTTCTCTTTGGGCTCGTCTCTTCCTGGGCCTCCAGGCTTGTAAGAAATAAAACAGCTGGGCCAAATTTCATCATGTATAAGTCATAGGCTAGTTTAGTCAAGTAGTATAAACATGGGCTTTTGATAGTATCGGGTCTGATCCGACACCATAAAATGGAGCGGGCGGCCCCAATAAAAGATGACGCCAACCGTCAAACTCGATTTCACGTGCGTCTCTTTATTCTCGGTGTCTCGTAGTTCGTCTATTTTTCTCTTATTTTGTCTTTTTTTGATATTCGTAACTGCATACACAAACTACAAAAACAAGCATATATTTGCCATTTTATTAGTTTTTTGGTCTTTTTGTGATCTTTTTCTGGTAAAAGATATGTATCAAAATAGCGAAAACCAAATTCCGCCTCATACTAAAGTATTGCCGTGTCCTTCACGAAATGTTATGAATAAACACTACAAAACCAAGAATCACGATCCCCCTCGACTAATCCTCTTGGAAAAGTAGCTAAGTATTCATCGAGGGAAATTTTAAGAATCAAAAGCTTTTGAATAAGCCATATTTTAGCGTAAGATCAACAACCATTATTATTTTTGTATTTTTCCACTATCTACTTATTATTCAACTAACTAACATGATTGACTTCCGTTATTGGGATCATAGAACAAGATGCACTTTAATCCTAAAATGCCCCCAAAAAAGGATAAATTCATCGTTCCCTACTTTTCACTTATTCCAAACCAAACTTAAAACAAAATCACCGTTAAGTACAAGTATAGATGCTAACACTACTCATATTTGCAATTTATAAACTTTTCACTCCCGACAATTATTATATTTAGGCGAATGTGCTATTTCGAATTTCAACCATAGATCAACGGTTTTATATGCAAAATCTTATGTTTCACGTTCCACCCGAGAATATTGAGTTTGAAGGCGAGATCATCCCATGTAGCGACTTTCGTCTCGGCACATCCCAACCTCATCGGCAGTTGAACGGCTTTTGACACCTCACGAGACTAGTCACTGGACTCACGACCTTGATTTCCAAAATCACACAGGTTTTCCGTTTACACAATATCGTTATTAATGTAATCATGAAATAGTCTTAGTTCAAAAGCATATTTAAATTTAATAAAAATAATTTTCCACTTATTAA
This sequence comes from Tanacetum coccineum, assembly GCA_026074375.1. Taxonomy (NCBI): domain Eukaryota; kingdom Viridiplantae; phylum Streptophyta; class Magnoliopsida; order Asterales; family Asteraceae; genus Tanacetum; species Tanacetum coccineum. Next base: position 8,002 of record BQNB010093265.1, on the reverse strand, counting down.
GCAATATAAACTTATTAAACCGCGGTCCTTTAGAAGGCTACAACATTGGCCACGCCCCCGACAAGATGCAGCAAACATATTTCGACCCTGGATTATTATTATTATTATTTTTTTTTATTTTTTTTTATTTATATATATATATATATATATATATATATATATATATATATATATATATATATATTTTTTTTGATGTAATCATAATATATTACCTGAGCCTTTTAAACTCGAAGCCACCATGCGATATCGGAGTCGACAAGAGGTTATTCTACTTATTATGATCCGGCCCCCGCTTATATAAGACTACAAGATCGGCCACGCCTCGACAAGAATGAATTAATCTGGGCGGGATATTTAATCTAAACTTATTATTTTCTTTATTTATTAATTGCGAAGATAAAATTTCGTTTTTAGAAAATTTAAGTATAAATTTGAACTAAGACTAAAAATGTTGATACATTTCAATTTCAAAAATTGTTGATTTAAGTCTAATTTTCAAAAGTAGCACGTATTATTAGTCCGGTTAAGAGCTTATGGGAGAAAAAGTGACAAATTACACTTATGAGCTCTTAAGATTTCCAAATAATCCTTGTTTAGCATCCAACTTCTACTTAACACTATCATTTTTCGTTCTTCACGAAGATTCGCGAATGCTTAGTCTAAAAGTTAAGGAACAAGCTAGAGCTCAACACGCTCAATCGGGTCAAAATTTATTCTCATTCTACCCAGCAGGAAAGTCAAAATTGTGAAAAACACTTATTTTATTTTTTTTTTGGAATTTTTTTTAGTTTTTTTTTAGTTTTTTTTTTGGTATTTTTCAAAAATTTTTGGTTGTAAAAACGGGCTTACGTGAGAACAACGGCTGCAGGCATAATCAAATCGAAGATCCCCCCCATACTAGAACTAAACATTGTCCTCAATGTTTTAAAGGGTACCTACGTCATACTAAACCCGTTTATGAATTATGCTAAAGATAAACGTTAGTCGAAAAGATTAGGATATTGGATTCCCAAAATGAAGCTGAGGATGTGAAGCTCGAGTGAATGAAAGACATAACCGCGAGCACGAGAGTCATCACAATCCGGGAAATCCTGGACAATAAACCACAAAACACAAAAACACGGATAATGGAAGAGGCGAGCCTTCTCACAACAACAAAACACTTATTCATTACTACTAAGCTAACATACTACTACTACGGATAAACTAGGATAAGCATGGGGTGCCTCCCACGAAGCGCTTGTTTTAGGTCACTTAGCTTGACCTAATCCCCCATACTTGAGCTTTGTCAAGGGGGATAAAAATGAGGATGACGAACACCCAAATTTGGAGTGTTGTCTCCATGAATCAACATCGGGCTTTTCTGATGAAACAGCTTGGAAGCTTTAAAGCCCCGAAGTGATAGAGAAGAAGAAGATGTCAACCTAGAAGCAAAACGAACCGTGATTGAAAACTTTGTCATCATTTTCGGATGAAAATGGAATTAGAGTATCAATCACTAGAAGAAAGACAGAAAAAAAATCTCGTGGATTCGACTTCAATGCATATCCCCGGATCGTAAATTTTGTTACTATCTCCGGAAGGAGAAGAAACATCAAGATCGGATCCGAGATCATTAAGAGAAGGAATGAAGTTGAAATCCAATTGAAGGGCGAGATGGGTGGGCAAAATATTAGGCACGCCCCGAACACAAGGTGGCTGTCCTTCCACCACATCACATGGTTGAATCTCCCCAAATCGTTATACTCAACATGAAATGAATTTCGAACTCGGTACGGGAGGGGGTTATTTAGAATTATCGTCATCTTCCGAGTCGAAATCATCACTCTCAATACCCGGTGGTATTGAGTCATCACCATCAAGAAAAATGTCAATCTCCTCCATAAGAGAGTCACTATCCTCGACCGGGATATGAGATGGAGGGAAAGACTCGATAGAATTTTCAGAATTAAATTCTTCCGGAGGGCGGGGAGAAGAGTTATCGTAAAGCAAACTTTCCAAAAACAAAATATCTCCCTCCGGATCGAGGTTGACATCATCAATTCCCGGTGGAATTGAGTGGGGAAGAGTGAGTTCACCGGTGAACTCATCAAGAGGGGAATCGATCTTTTGAGAATCATTAATCGAAGTATCTCGATGAAGCAAAGATTCTAAAAGATCGGATTCGGCATTAAAACAAAGATATTCAATTCCCGGTGGAATTGAATTGGTATTTTCTAACACCTCATCATCAATTTGATCAACCTTAGTGGAAGTGATTTCTTCATCAAGATCAAAGAGTATTAGATAAAATTTTTAAAATTCTCATTTGGAACGTCCTCTTCGGAAAACTGACCAATCACATGAGTAAAATCTTCATGATATCGAAGAGATGGTTTAGAGAAATAAGATCATTTTCTTTGAAGAATCATCATTGGAGGCAAATCTCACACTCACCATCGAAGAATCTTCAAAAGCTCACTTGGGATTTGGACAAGGTCCTCGACACTAGACTTTATTAATTGGTTGATAAAACGGGTGTGATTGCAATGGTATAGTCCTCGTCATCATCATAGCAAATGGGAATCTTCCAATATCGATCTTTAGCCGCTTGATCTTCCGCAATTCGCCTATCTTCTTCCTTCTTTTGCATATATTGACCAACCATATCACATATGGATGTCATTTGCTCCATGATCTTATTTTGAGAATTTAGAAGCTCATTTTGAGCATTGAAGATTGGATGATTGACGGTATATTGTGGGGGTTGAGTTTGGTCAAAACCGGAATAATTAGAATCATAACACGGATTAGGTTCGTAATAATTCATCGGTTGACATTGAAAAGTCTCGTGAGGACCCCCACAATCTTCACAACAAGGATATTGTTGTGGAAAACTCGGTGAAGTTTGTGGAAAATAATCAAAGTTTTGATTGGAACACGGGTCCTGATTGTAGACAAACGGGACTTGAGGTGGACAATCATAGCCATGATGGGCATCGTTCCCACATAACTCACAAGAGTATGGCACGTATTGGGGTTGTGGAGGGTGGTTTGCAAAACTTGGAGAATCGTTAGAAGAGTACGGAGTTGAAAAATTGATTGGTGTTCCATTTCCAACAGTACAATAAAAACAAACTCCATCATATTCATTACAACCACATTGTTGGCACGTACCCAAAAGACATTGTTGTTGCAAACTTTGCAAATTTTGTAGGATCTCATTAAGGTTTTGATTGTAGCATGGTTCCGGATTAGAGATAATCGGAATTTGTGGTGGACAATTGTAACCATAATGAGCACCTTTCCCACAAGACTTACAAGTACATCGTTGACAAAAGATATCGTTTAACGAATCCCCACATTCGTAACAACAATGATGGTCGATTAGTGGAGGACTTTGTGAAGAATTTACACCGGGGTCCTGTTTGACAACGAATGGCTCTCGAGGAGCATTAACAACGTTGGTATCGTCATCGGATGACTCGTAAGTGTTTAGAAGGTCTTGGTAAATTCCATTTTCATGACAAATTGTAAACCAAACTTCTTTTAATTTCTTTCGCCATAGAGCACATCCTTGACAATTTGGACCTTCAACCGGGTTTCCACACTTAGGACAATCACGAAGGGGTTGTTGAGACGAGTCGGGGGTACAACAATATCCTTTATTATACAAAGATCCACAAGACGAACACTCTTTAATCGTGAAGAGGGGATTCAAACGATAATCGAGTGACGCCATAAGAATTAAACAATTTAGAGGGTTAAGAAAAGAATTAAATGGATAAGAAGAAAAAGAAGATTATTTTTGGGTTTTTAGGTTTTTTAAACAATATATTTTATTAACGGACAAAATGAGATAAGACAACTTAAACCAATTAATCAACAAGCTTCACGGTAACTCTCTAAAAGAAAAACGCACAAAGGAGTTTGTTTAACTTTAAAAGGTGAGCCGTACGTCGCAAGTGACACAAAAGGTAAGTTTTTGATCTTTGGTTCGGGAACTTATTAATGGATAATACTTCAGTTGAAAGTATTATATGTTGGTTTTCTTTTACCAACTTGGTAATTTTTATTTCTTTTTATGGACAATGTTTTTTTTTATTTTTATTATTTCTTATTTTATTTTTATTTTTATTTTTTTTTGGATTTTTCTTGCTTTTATATACTAATAAAAGAAAATGAAAAATATTTTTGTATTTTAATATTTTTATAAAGAAAAATAACTTCACAATCCAGAAAAGTGTGTGTGTACACAAAAAGATGTAGACGTCTAGTATAGAGTTGGTGTAGCCTCAAGGTAATCAAGGTTTTCCTTGATCCCTGTTACAGTTTATTGATGTAACCGTATTATCTTGATCAAATAATATTAGGGCTGTGGTGAATGTTTGGTAAAACCTTGTTGAATATCTTTGTTCTTATTTCGCTTTGTTTTATAACTTATGAACATTGATATTATCCTAGATAAATGTCTAAACAACCTGAGCTTAAACGATCCAACGATCTTTAGGTTTCCACAAAACTAATATTAATTCTAAGATTAAAAACTAAAAGATTATACTAAAATTGATAAAAATGACAAATATGCTTGCTAAGTGACGTGAAATGTTTCTTAAGTGCGGGCTTAGGTTTAACGAATAAAAAGCCTTAGAAACAAGTTGCAAGATTTAAGTGACAAGTAAAGTAAAATGCTTTTTTAAATAAATGACAAGTATTTAAATTGCATTAAAAGTAAATGACGGTATGTAAATTGACTATTAATTTTTTTTAAACCGCACTTAAATTCCAAATCACTAATCACTTAGCAAACACAAGTTAAACTACTCACTACGCATGACAAATAAAGAATAAGCAAACATTTTATAAAATAACTAATTAAATCTACACTAATTAATTGAAAAAGGATAGAAAATGAAACCAAATTGAAGAGCCGCAAATAAACGATAACCACCCGATCTTACAAACTTAATAAACAAATAAGTTTATCACTTTTAAGCTCTACTTCACTAATTAGCAAATAAAGGTGTCAACTTTATCTACTAATTACTTTCATAAAAACTATAAAGATAAAAACTTTATCTATTTATCAACCTTATAAGACCCTTAAGCTCCGGCCTTAGATGAAGAAGGATGGAATAAGAAATAAGACATGAAAAGTTAAGACAAAATAAGCTAATAAGATGAAAACTTTTTTAGAAAAATAAGCTATTTTGAAAACTAATTTTTGTAAAAAATAAAACTAGATTAAATCTATAAAAAAACTACTTTTGAAATAAAAACTAGAATAAGCTAAAAAGCTATCAAGGATTTTTTGAAGAAAGGATAAAGAATAAAAGCTTATAAATAAGCCACTTCTCAAATAAGCTACAAGTACCCTTCGAAATAAGCCCTAGCTTAATAAGCTATAAGAAAAACTAGTAAAGTTTAGAACTTTATGACTAAATAAGCTAAATAATAAGCTCTCGAAGATAAAGGTGCTCAAGACTTAATGAATAAGTCGAGTAGGAGACTCATGACACCCTTTTTAGCATTCGAATCGAGCTTAATCAAACAATAAGCATTTTTGAAAAAGTAAAGACAAGAAAAGAGAAAAAAATGAGATAAGCAAAAGCTATTTTAGAATTTATTCTAAAGACAATAAGCTAAAAGATGAAAACTTTAGATCTAAATCTACTCGAAACTAAGATGTTCAATCAAGTGAACTTGGATTGGGTATATTTAAAGATTTAAATCTAAGAAAAATAAACTAGAATTAAAAAGCAACAAACTTTATGCTAGAAAATAAGCTAAAAATAAGCTAGAAAAATAAGCAATCGAAAATAAGCTAAAATAAGCTCACTCGGAAAGCTCTAAATAAAAAATAATATAAAATAAGCTAGTCTAAATAAGCTATTAAAGAAGCTTATTAGAATATAAGCTTAAGAGATCAGATCTAAAAATAAGCTATAAGCATGAGCTTATTTGGAAATAAGCAAAAGAAGAGAAATAGTAGAAGAATAGGCATAAAAAGAAAATAAGCATTAAGAAATAATAAGCATTAAATAAAAACCAACCTTAAACATCTTCATTAATAAGCTCAAAATCTTGATTACAATAAGCTATAAAAGCTTTTACAATAATAAGCTAAAATAAGCTAAACTATTCTACTCCTAAAACTACACTACAACTACTATGTGAAAATACATACTAAATCTAACACAACAAATGAATTCCATGCGTCTGTATTTATAATCACCAAGTGGGAGGGGCATTTTTGTCCTTTCAGGTATCCCACCAATCACTACACCAGATCTAAGGGTATAATTGTCTTTTGGCTCGGAGGAGCGTGTCTACGGAATTTCTAGGAAGTTGTCATGCATGCCAATCATTGCCAGCTTGTAAGATACCCGATCCACCAATGAGCTTGTGCCACGCGTTCCTTTATAATTATCCTCGTACCTGCAATACTATGAACAACACCTCGTACCCAATGATTAGATGACCACGTGGCAGCCTCTAATTGGCCAGCCGTCATGACGTGGCATCCACGTGTCAAGTCAACGCCGGACAACGCCCGATCAATGACCGTCAACGCCGGTTAAACACCGGTCAACGGTGGTCAATGGAGGTGGTCAATGGTGGCCAGCGACGGTCAATGGCGGCGGTCAACGGTGGCAGTGACGGTCAACGGTGGAGGTCAACGACGGTCAACGGTGGCGGTCGGACCACCGCCGGACCACAGGCCAACCACCAGTCAACCACCGGTCAACGGTGGTTGTCCGCCAGTCAACAGCAGGGTCTGGTCGGGTCGTGGGCCGGGTCTGGTCGGGTCGTGGGCCGGGTCTGGATCGGGTCGGGCACGTGGCACCACATGAGTGGGCCACGTGGCACTTGAGATATACCTCAGGTTTGCAACTCATGGGGCTCGAGCTCAAGACCTTAAGGTCAAGCGCAAGGTGTGTTACCAGCTGTGCTGGGCATACCTTTAAGTATTATATGCAAAATGTTTTATAGAACCCCCTTTTGGCCCAGGCAGGTTCATTTACTATAAAAGGTCCAATCAGGGACGAAAAAGGTTCAAAATAAAAAGGTTCAAGATAGAAAGGCCGGTATCGTTGGACTCGAAATTTCGTGCTCTTTCCAATGGTGTGATCGAGGATTATTAACGACTTTGTTTGAACCTCGATAAACGTAAAAACGTCATCGAAAGTCACCCAAAAATTACCTTTTTTGCTTTGTTTTCAATCCTTTGTACTTGTAAGACATAAAAACACAATACAAACATATTTGTAACATAATTACTCATATTTTAGTGTTTTAGTCCGTTTATTAGCATTTTCCGGGGTACAAATGATGTGTGTTTTAACACACATCAAAATTTACAAAAACTTGATGTATAGTTTATAATACGTATTATATTAAAGTATAAAGAAATTTACTAAAAATCCTTGAGGACAAAGATTTAAAGTAAAAATCTACACAAAAATATCACACGTTTAACCGGTAAGTGATTACCGGGTCGTTTTCCCAAAGACTTATGAAATTGAGACCTCGTTTGTTATTTGGACAATGACTTGAATTGGTTCAAACTTTTTGGATTAATTTTATAAATCTACAATTAAAAACAATTTAAACAAGCAAGAAAAATTAACGACTAAACAATTAAATTCAAATAACGGTAATTAAAGAAAACGTGATAAATAAGCAACTGAACTAAATTAATCCCTAAATGATTATCTAAACCTTTTCTAATCCTAAATGACTATTTAAAAAGAAAATGCTAAGGAAATTCTAAAACGAGAGTGATTAAAGCTTAAAAACGAAGAAAACGAGAACGGGGATCGAATCCCGTTCTTTAAAAAAGTGAAATTAGTGAACTTTCAAAATATTAACCCTACGGAAGTAAATTTCAACCTAAGCCTAGAATATGCTAAAAGAAAATTTTATAAAAATGAAAATTATTTTTTTGATTATTTTTCTATTTTTTATGATTTTTTAAAGTTTTTAACAAAAATAAATGATTAAAAATACAAAACTTATTCTA
>BQNB010093264.1:0-26409 GCA_026074375.1 Tanacetum coccineum | reverse complement strand
TCTTCTTTAAAGTTTGTAATAATAATTTCAAACAAGGGTAATATAGTAAACTTCATCAAGATTCCCTATCTATTTTTAGTAGTGGACAATTAATTTAGGACATCCCAAAAAGGAAACATGGACAATAAAAATTGGACGGAGGGAGTAATTCTTTTTTAGAAAATTTTCTTTTATCATATAGTTTCTAGGAAAATTAGTTTTGCTTCCGTAGGGTTAAAATTTTAAAATTCCAATTTTTAAAGAACGAGATTCGTTTCCGTTCACGTTTTTCGTTTTTTAAGCTCAATTTAACTCCGTTTTTGTTCTAGTTTTCTTTAAACTTACTTTTTAGTCAATTAGAGTCTATTAAAAGAGAAAATTTAATTTTAGGTTTAATTTTGGAAATTTAGGGTTTCTAATCACCATTTAGGGTTCCCGTTTTGCGTTTTTAGTTAAAGTTTAATTTCCCGTTATTAAAGTTAGGTTTAATTGTCCTTTAATTTGCTCACTTTTAGGATTTTAGAAAACAAATCTTCTTTGAACCAATTCAAATCATTATCCAAACAACAAACGTAGTCTCAATTTCATAAATCTTCGAGGAATACGACCCAGTAATCACTTGCCGGTAAATATACGTATTATTATATATAATTGTGAGAATTTTCCTTTCTTCCTTTGTCCTCAAGGGTAGTATGGTAATTTTATATACTTATTATATTATTATACGTGTATAAAATTATAACAATCACATGCACGTTACCCAACTCTTCAGGTAACCTTAACCTATAAGCTACAAGGCCAACCCTTTCAAGGATCTCAAACGGTCCTACGTATCTCGGTGCTAACTTACCCTTAGTCTTTAAACTTAGGCATTGTAAAATAATATGAATCAGAAATTTCCATTGTGGGGAAAAGAATGCCTTATAGAAAGTAAGCTTTTGTGAAATTTTCTCATACCCCATCAGAGTAAGCTATTCAAAGATGGTAGAATTTGGTAGACAATCAACACCTTCTTCATCTTCTAGTTGAAGATCTCTTCTAATAGTAACTTCAGTAATGATAACCTTCTTGCCATCTACTAGGGCATGTAACTGAACTTCCTCATTAATAGTTTTGGCCTTGACAGTAGACCAGAACTGTTCGATACATGAAATATATATAGTAGGATTGACGGTTAAAGTGTACTTTATAGGGGTGTGCATTCAAAAAATCTACAATTTGCTCAAACCCATCACTCTCTTTAGGTTTAGACAAAAATGCGACCATATTATGAGTATCTGCAAACTTTAGATTCGCCATTTGTGTTGGGTATTAATAATGGATGATAAAATTGAGTTAGGGTTTGTGATGAGAGAGTTTATGAAAGTATGAAATCGATTAAATGACTGATTGAAACCCTTAATCGAAGTATTTATGAAAATACCCTCAACAGTTGTAACTTTAACCCAGCAGTAGTAACTCAACAGTAGTAAGTGTATGCCTAGCAGCATTAACTTAGAACCAACAGTAGTAAGTTATGCCTAACAGCATTAACTTTGAGTCACCAGTATTAACTCCAATTCTATTCCAAACAGCTTTTCCATCATCAATCTAACACTTTTCTTTGCTTTTCCTGCAAAAAGTTTATCCAAAAACCAAGAAAACACAAGCCATAACAATTTTCACAATCATCACAGTATTAATAATACCTAACAATATTAAGTATAACTAACAACAATAACTCAATAGTATTAAGTATAACCAGCAGTACTAATTATACTTAACAACAGAAATTTTTTAATGACATGAATAACAATACTAATTCATACAAACTCTGCACAAACATAAAGAGATAAAAGACTTTAAAGACTCATCATTCCAATACTAACAATCAAATATTGAAATCTACTTACATCAAAAGCTTTTGTAAGCAAATCTGCAACATTCTTGTCAGTATGGATTTTGACCATTTAAATCAATTTCTTTTCATTGCAATCTCTAATAAAATGATGTCTGATCTCTATATGCTTTGTTTTTGAATGAAAAACATGATTTTTAATTATGCAAATAGTACTGTTATTGTTAATAAAGATTTTGGTATGCATAAAATTGTACCCATAATCAAGTAGTTGATTCTGAATCCAAAGCACTTGTCCACAACAACTTGAAGCAGTCACATACTCAGCTTCTATTATGGAATTTGCAACCACTGTCTGTTTCTTGCACTGTCATGATATTAATCTACATCCAAGGAATTGACAACCTCCTATTGTAGACTTCATATCCAAGCTTCCTCCAGCATAATCACTATCAGTATATGCAACCAAATCAAAAGGAGAATCTTTTAGATACCAAAGGCCTAATTTTGGTTGACCTTTTAAGTACCTAAAAATCCTTTTCACAACATGAAGGTGTAAAACCTTTGGATTGACTTAGTATATAGCACAGGCACACACTGCAAACATGATGTCAGGTCTTGAAGATGTAAGATACATCAATGAACCAATCATTGACCTATACATATGAACATTCACTTCTTCACCATCTTCATACTTAAGCAGAGGCTTTTGAGATTTCTTAGTTGGTGTGCTTGTTGTCATTTGACTTTAATTTCCTCCAAACCACAATCCGTTCTTCAAATTTCTTCCTGCACTTATTTATATTGACTTAATAAAAATTTGCCAATCTTTCTTCTGACTTTACTTGTAATCCCAGAATAATGTCAAGTTCTCCCATAGAGACTAATCTGAAACTTCTTTTATGCCATCAACTTCTTCAATGCAATGCATAGCTCCTTTCTTCGTTTGAACCAAAGATGTTTCATCCACATAAACTTAGACCAGCAATATATCACCTTTGTGCCTTTTTGATGGTAAGGTCTTGTCATTTTTCCTCCTCATTGGAAAACCCATGTCATACAGATTATGATTGACATAGTTTCTTATACCAAGCTTTTAGGGAGCTTGATGTAGTCTATACAGTGCTTTTTAACCTTGTATACTCTATCGAAGTCTGGATCTTCAATTCATCTGGTGGTTGCATACCCATTTCACCTCTTCTTCATTCTTCCTTATCGAGAAAAAGCACTTTTTACTCTATTTGACTACACTTACAATAATCTTTAATGAAGCATAAGCTAAAATTGCTAATTGCTTCATTCTTGCAACAAGGGCAAAACTTCTATCATAGGTCAATCCCTTACTTCCTGTGTGTATCTTGAGCAACCAATCTTGCTTTATTTCTTATCACAATTCCCCCTTCATCCTTTTTATTCTTGAAAACCCATTTAGAGCCTATAACCCTTTTTCCATTTGGTAAATCCACTAAAGTCTAAACTTCTTGTAACTTGAATTGTAGAAGCTCTTCCTGCATAGCCTCTATCCAGCTTGGATCCTTTAATGCATGAATTACCTTTTTGGGTTCTTCCTGTGATAAAAAGCAAGCAAACAAGCAATTTTGAAGGTCTTTATGGTTTGTTCTTTGTTGAATAGTACTAACAAACCCATGTTCCTTTAAATTCTTTGACAACATTCTTGTTTGTGCAGCTGATTGGAAATCTCTAATCACTTGATCAAGAGGATGATCTTTATGAATTTTTATAGTTAGATTAGGACTGACTCGGATTGTTGTATCCAAATTGTTCATGTCAGCCTCTGCACCATCATCTTCATCATCTCTTGAGAAGTCAAATATGCTATAATCTTCCAAAGCAGGCATATTTGGATCAACTAGAAGTTCAATGCTTGTTTTTGCACCAATAGCATTAACCTTATTTATGCCAGCATCATTAACAATTAAACTAACAGTATTAACATTATTAGTGCTGTTAACATTATCTTCCTTCTCTTGATCATTACTTTCACTATCTTTTCTTGGATCTTTATCAACCTTCTTTCCATCACCACTTGAAGGTTTGGATCCATCATCCTGAGAACGTTTTGGATTTTGGGAAAATGGTGGATCAACAGTCCATAATGGTAGCAAAATATAATATTTGACAGGTTCTGTCTCCTTTCTAGCTTGACCCGCATTATCACTTCTTTTCGTACCTACAAAACCATTAGACTGTGTACATGCAACAATTGGCTCATAATTCATTGTTCTTGTTAGTGCATCAATCTCAAATAGCCAATCTGGTCTAATACCTACAGCATTAGGTGTACTCTCACTGAACCTAATATGCAAGTTTTCTTCCACTATCCTTGTTCTACTATTGAATACTCTAAAGGATTTACTATTTAAAGAGTATCCTACAAAGAAACCTTCATCAGACTTACCATCAAATTTTCCTAAGTGATCTATGGTATTGAGAATGGTAACAAGACACCCAAATGGTCTCATAAAACTTAAAGTTGGTGTTCTACCATGAAAAACTTCATATGGGGTCTTGTTATAAGGCTTAACTACTAACATTCTATTTTGCACATAGCAAGCAGTATTAATTGCTTCTACCCAAAAAGTAGTTGGCAACTTAGAATCAGCTAGCATAGTCCTAGCAGCCTCAATTAGTGTCCTATTTCTCCTCTCAACAACTCTATTTTGTTGAGGAGTTCTAGCTACACTAAATTGTCTCAAAATACCCTTCATTTCACAAAACTGATTCATTTCTCTATTTTTGAACTCAGTCCCAATATCACATCTAATCAACTTATACTTGTGATCTACTAGAGTTTCTATCCCAGTTATAAAGGACTTAAAAATGCCATTAGTCTCATCCTTAGTAGCTAATAGCTAGAAAGAAAACCTATGTAAACCTATTGTAATCATCTATGACAACTAGGCAATACATTTTCTTCATAAGGTTTTTTACAAATGTTGGACCAAACAAGTCCATATGTAACAAATGTAAAGGAAGACTGATTGAGTTCTCAGTTTTAGACTTACGAGAGGCTCTGTGTTGCTTTCCCTTTTGACAAGCAACACAGGTTTGATCATTTTTAAAAAGTTTGGAAGGTAAACCTCTTACCAGATTTCCCTTAACCAATTTATTCATGGTTTTAAAATTTAAGTGACCTAGCCTTCTATGTCAAAGTTTAGATTCATCAGATGTGGCTTTTGCAAAAAGGCAAGTTAAACCTCCTTTAGGAACTATGTTCTTTAAATCAACACTATACATATTGTTTTTTCTAGGAACTCTAAGTAAAACTTAACTTTCATCAATTAACTTAAAGTTTGGAGATAAAACAATACATTCAGTGTCATTAAAAAGAACACTATTCTTTTTATCACACATTTGCTCCATCCTTATCCCCCCTTGAGACCACTAAAGGAGATTAAACTTTAACTCTCATCACTCAAAAAGACTCACATTTCAAAAAAAAATTTATATTTTATGTAGATTAACTAGTTTCTAATGGTACTACTTTGTCCTGTGATTTTCCTCTCATTTGGGGTTCCCTCTAAAAAGCATACATTATCCTCCAATCTATCTCTTCATTGTCTGTAAGATTAGGACATGTTCCTCTGTCATGTGCCCTTGGAGCATCCACTATCATATCCAATCCTTGTTCACTGTAAATTCCATTTTGTGTATTAACCTGGCACAATTAGATAAGAAAATCAGTTCCTTTCTTTTGGGGACCCAAGCCATCACTGACTTGGATCTGCCTTGTGCATCAATATAATCAAACTTTTTGGGTTTTTGAATGCAGCTGATGTGGTAGAACAACCATGGTCTAAAACTTTAGTCTTTGGTTTCCAAACCCAACAAGCTGAGGCCTTAACAACATTAACATTATTTCCCTTAACAACATTAACTACTGCTTTTGGCCTAGCAGTATTAAATTTTTTACCACTAACAGTATTAACCCTTTGATCAATATTACTGTTTTTGAATGTTGTGTTCTTATGAATGAGCCTCTAAACAGTTGAATGTGCTATTTTAGAAAGATATGACATTGGTCTAGCAGCATTCACTGTTGTTTTTAAGTGAGCAGTATTAACTTGTCTAACAGTATTAACTGATACTGCTATTTTAGAAATATTTTGTCTAGCAGTATTAATTGATACTAAGCTAGACTTCATTAGTACTGCTCTTGGAACTAAGTTCCTTTTAGCACATGGGTGAGTCTTTTAAGCAAAGTTTTAATGATTCACCTTTTGAGCATTGTTCCAAACAGGTTTTACCATCCTTTGATTTTGAAATTGTTTTTATGGTAATTGCAATCAACTTGCAAATGATCAAAGCTTCCACACACAACAAGCCTTATTACACATCTCAAAATTGCTTCCTAGTTTTTAAGACATCATATTATACCAGTTTCTTTGATTGCCTCTAGGAATGTGAGTGTTTTGCCTAGTTTTCTTTTGTTGCTTAGGTTTGACAAACTCTATCTTGGCAACACTAGGCTTAACTATTTTCTTCTCAATTTTAGGTTGAGACACATTTTCTTCCTCACTATCTGACACCCAATCTTCAATAATTGGGGAATCATCAGACCTCCTAACTACCTTAGACACTTCTTCATCAGACTTTCTGTTCTCAACTACAGGCTTATTAACAAACTCATCTAAACCAGTAAAAGACAAATCAGGTGTTGGAGGCATGAAATTTCCTGTGTAAAGAGGTGGAACTGCATTATAATTTTCATAGCCTAAACCTTTCTTGTAATTGTCAACTATCTGACACTCTATGAGCTTGTTTAAACTTTTAAATGCATGTTCAAATTTATCTATATTAAGTTGAATGCCATCTTTTTCTTTTTGAACTATTTCAAGCTTCTTCCTAAGCTCTCTAATAGTTATTTCTCCTATATGAATTTCAAATTTTAAGCCCTTAATATCTTGTAAATAAATAGACTCATTTGTTTTATAAACTTCAAGTTTTTCTTCCACTGACTCTAAACCTGTCTTATAACCTAGAACCATTAACTTAGATTTCTTTAAATCTTTTAATAGTTGATCATTTTGAGATTTAAGAAGTTCAACAGTTTCCAAACAAGATTTTAAACAAATAGAATCATTGGATACCTCTGAGTCAGGACTTGAAGATGAGAAAGCCATGAGTGCATAATTAGGCCCTTCCTCTGCCTGATCACTCCAGTCATATCCACCAAGACCATCACATGACACCAAAGCTGTGGAAGTAGATGTTTCCACAGGCACACTCCTTCTTGAGCTTTCCTTGTTCTTGTTGTCTTGATTTCTTGGAGCTCTGCACTCCCTAGCAAAATGTCCCCTCTTGTGGCAGTTGTAGCACTCCACTTTGGACTTATCAAAACCAATAGTCTCATTGCCATTAACAGTAAGCTTCCTTCCTGTATTCTTCAAAAACCTTCTTGCCCTCATAGTCAACATGGCCATTTGCCATCTCAAATCCATCTCTTCCATGTCATCTGGATGGATTTGTTGCAAGTCCTCATGTACAAGTTGAGGACTATTTGGTTGACTAGCAAAGAATGCACAAATAACAGCATCACTCAAGTTATCAATATTTGTAGAGTAAGCATCATTAACTTGAGTGCTAGCAGTAGAAACTCCATGAGCAGTATTAACTGCTCCATTAGTGCTGCTAGTGTTGTTATTTGAAGAGGACACAAAAGCCATGTTCTGTGTGCTTGAACTTGAGCTAGACATCCCTTTAACTTCTAGTTCATACACCTTGAGGTTGTTGTAGAGATCATCCATGCTCATTGTATCCAAATCAGCTTTATTCCTCCACACAACAGCATGTGTGTTCCACTCAGGTGACAAACCTCTTAATAACTTTTGATTAACATCTTCTTGTGAAAGCTTTTCATCCAAAAGCTCCAACTGACTCACAAGCTTTTGAAGCCTATCAAAAGTTTGATCAAGCATCTCTGAGCTTGGAGCAGTGAAGTTTTCATATTGCTTCTTTAAGAGATTCCTTTAAGTCTTTCTTGTAGTTGCATTCCCACCAAATCTCTTTTCAACAGCTTCCAGTAACTTCTTAGCATCCTTTATAGAGTTAAACTTTAACTGATGTTCATTGGGAATTCCCATCATTAAAGTGCTTCTAGCTTTCACCTCTAATCTTCTTTGAGCCTTTTCTTTAGCAGTTGTAATAGGCATCTCTGTCATAACTCCTTCCATAATTTTTGTTTTTAGCAAGGTTGCACCATTCTCTATGACTTCCCATAGTGCATAGTCTATCATCTGGATATATTGTTCAATCCTCATCCTCTATATCTCATACTCACCAGGTTTGAGCATGGGAACTTTGGATGCAGCCACCATGTGTGCAGAATCTTGATCCATATCTTTTAGCAAAAACAGTTTCTTCTTATTCATAGTTTCTCAACAAGCTCTGATACCACTTGTTGATCCCACTTTAATAGATCGAATTCCTTAAGCTTATTTAAGGTTTAGTTATATTAGATAAATCTAATCACGGACTTATGTAGAACTTATGTTTGAACTGTTATTAAAGTTTATGCGGAATCAATCTTTTAATATTAGAAGAATTAATCAATGGAACTAGTAATTCAATGATCTTACATTTCAATAAATAAGCTCAATTATTAATGATAATAATACGAATACTCTCAAAGTATTAGGGTTACAAAGACCTTAAAGCTAAGAATATAAAAAGATATATGAAAATTTATTATCAAAACTCTTATGCCACTGGACCTCCTTTTATACTCAAGGGCCCTAGTAGGGCTTACAATACTTTCCTAAGTATCCATAATCTTTTCTATAAACAAATAACTTAATACATATCCATATAAGCAGTACTAACACCAAACAGCAAAATACTAACTTATTATACTTCAGCAGCATTTTAACTTATCTATAAGCAGTTTTAACAAACTTGGAGCCAGTAATAACTTTGTTATCTAACAATAGTAACTTATCACTAGCAGTAGTAACTACTTAGAATATTTTCACTAGCAGTACTAATATTTACTAGCAGTAGTAACTGTGTACTACCAGTAGTAAACACTTAGCATATTTTCTTTGAAGTTCATGAGCAGCACTAAATCTAGCTGAGCAGCATTAACACAAACATGAGCAACAGTAATTTAAACAGCATCAAGAAGACTTTTAATCCCAACAAATAAATCAAATAATTAAATAATATTTTATTATTTAAAATCAAAAATCATGTTTTTAAGTAAAATTTCTAAGTATAAACTTTTTACGAAATTTCGACATGACCCGTACGTTCATACTTTCAACACTTATCTGACAAAATTCCAAAATTTCGATCTTTAACGTTTACTAAAACGTTTTTCCTAAAATATCATTCAATATCACTTCGTAAATACATTTCACTTTTAAAAAGTCCGTCAAAACTCTTATAACGACTAAATATCGCTTATTGGGCTTTAAGGCCCAATAAGGGTCCATTAAGATATTTATAAGTCCAAAATACGATCCAAGTCCAAAACCAAGGTCCATTTATATACATAAGCTTATACTAATAAGTAGGAAATAATCCGGACCACAATAAGCCCTCCCATTAAGCCACGACTTAAATAGGCTTATTGGTCGTGAGCCCATAAGCTCCACAATACATATATTAAGCTTGAAAATAAGCTAAATAGTGCGTATTCGCATTGTTTACTACATAAGCTTAAATAAATACTTCCTGACATTACGACTATACCACGTAAATAATCAAAACACCATTCCTTTTGTTTTTCAAAAGAAGACTCGAGCCATATGCTCACAATAAGCCCGAAATAAGCACCAAAAAATAAGCTATAATGCTATTATACAAAAATATGCAATTTCGCCAAATATCATGAATTTTAACCACGACCATCAAAATCAAAAAATCAAAGCCTTTTTCTTTATCTTTTAAATCCGACGACCAAAAACCTCTTTTTTATTCGTTCATTCCAAAATCATTTTTACGACGCTCAAATGTACAAACTAACATTTTGCATCAATTCCAAAACCAAAAGGGAGAAATGAAATTTAAATTTGAAAATTACAAGAAAATCTTTAAAATGTAGATTTCGACACGAACCGGACAACCCAAACGTTGTTTAAATGAATACCCAAATACTCGTATCAACCCGTAGTATCTCGTTCTTGATTAAAGTTGGAAAATTTATGGTGTTTTGTGGTTTGCTTGGTTCGGACGCATAAGGCACACACACACTTATGTGTGTGTTTTATTTTTTTGAAATGAAAGGATTATGAGAAATGATGGATTGGAAAGCATCTTATGTACCAACTTGGGACAAAGTTAGCTAAATTTTTGCCTCCTTGTCCCCTAGGCTTACACGGTTAGGAATAGCATCCTAGGAGGGGTTCGGGTCTTTCTTTTCGTGTCGGGATCACTTAAATACTCGTAAAACTTGATCGTAAAATTTTCCCCAAAGTTAATTAGCATTTTTATTCACCTTAAAAATACTTTTCCATTAACCTAGAGTATTTACACGACATATTTACACTTTAAACCCTTCAAAACTCATTTGGACATTAACGGACGTGTCAGGACTCGTTTTTCGGCATTTCTCAAAATTCACGGGTCAAACCACCCGGAATACAAATAACATAATAATAACCTCTAAAAGGAATATTATTAATCACAATAAACCATAAATCACCACAATTCTCATAAAATCACCACCGTCAACACGGTACAAAATCTGAATAAACTGACAAACGTCAAATAGTCAAAGGACTATAAATGAAATATTCAGAACACAAAAAGGGCAAAGGTTACATTCTACCCCCTTAAAAGAATTTCGACCCCGAAATTCAGCTACTAACATCACTAAACAAATGCGGGTACTTCAATTTCATCTGATCCTCACGTTCCCACGTGAATTCAGGACCACGTTTCGAATTCCACCGAACCTTGACGATGGCAATCCTACTACGCTTCAGCTTCTTAAACTCTCTTTCCAAAATTTCCACAGGCTCTTCCACAAAATTCAACTTATCATCAACTCGAATCTCATCCAAAGGCACTTGCAGTGTTGGATCAGCCAAACACTTCTTAAGGTTCGACACGTGGAACGTGTCATGAACACCATTCAATTCCTCAGGTAAGTCTAACCGATAGGCCATAGAACCTACCTTCTCAATGATCTCAAAAGGTCAACTAATCTAGGTGCAAGTTTCCATTTTATTCCAAAGCGTAATTTACCTTTTCCAAGGCGACACTTTAAGCCATAGACCATATTCAACTGCAGTAAACTCTAGAGCTTCCCTCTCTTATCAGCATACACTTTACTGATGATCCACGCGCAGCCTTAAGTCTATCCTTAATCTACGAGATCTTCTCAGTGGTCTCTTGCAATAACTCATGTTCCCTTATCAATTGACCGTCTCCACATACCAACATAATTGGCGAATGACACTTTCTACCATACAATGCCTCAAACAGAGCACATCTTACACTAGAATAATAACTATTGTTATATGAAAACTCAACCAATGGAAGATGAACATCCTAACTTCCCCTAAAGTCCAAGACACATGCTCTGAGCATGTCTTCCAAAGTCTGAATAGTATGCTCACTATGACCATTGGTCTGAGGGTGATAAGCCATACTCATGTCTAAATGAGTTCCAAGATGATCGAGATCGGCACACCATGTCTAGCAACTATCTCATTCAAATACAATCTAGCCAATCTATCCATCTTATAATCCTCACGCATAGGTAGAAAATGAGCAGACTTAGTCAACCGGTCCACAATGACCCAGATTGTGTCATGCCCACTACTAGTCCTAGGCAACTTAGTCACAAAATCCATAGCTATTCCTTCCCATTTCCATATGAGAATCTCAGGTTGCTAGAGCAAGCCAGATGGCCTTTGATGCTCAGCCTTAACCTTTAAACAAGTCAAACACTTACTAACATACTCAGCTATGTCCTTTTTCATTCTAGGCCACCAATACCTATCTCTCAAATCATAATACATCTTATCAGCTCCTGGGTGTACAGAGTACTTCGACTTATGGGCTTCATCCATTATCAGGGTTCTTACATCACCCTTCAAAGGTACCCATATTTGATCCAGGTAGTACAAAGTCCCATCACTTCTCTGTTCTATCATCTCATCCAAACCTTTCTGCAATCCTGCAGACTCATCCACAACCTCCTTTTGAGCCGCCAGTATCCTATCCTTGATACTCGACTAAAGGGTCATATTCATAGCTCTAACTCTCTTAGGCTTTACTCTTTCCTTCCTACTTAGGGCATCAGCCACCACATTCGCCTTACCAGGATGGTAGCGAATTTCACAGTCATAATCACTAAACAACTCTATCCAGCGACGCTGTCGCATATTCAACTCTTTCTGACTAAAGATATGCTAAAGACTCTTATGATCTGTATAGATGACACTCTTTGTCCCATACAGATAATGTCTCCG
This sequence comes from Tanacetum coccineum, assembly GCA_026074375.1. Classification (NCBI taxonomy): domain Eukaryota; kingdom Viridiplantae; phylum Streptophyta; class Magnoliopsida; order Asterales; family Asteraceae; genus Tanacetum; species Tanacetum coccineum. The sequence goes on along the minus strand of BQNB010093264.1, from coordinate 14,151 downwards.
AATCTTAAGTGCAAACACGACTGCACCCAACTCCAAATCATGGGTCGTATAATTCTTTTCATGAATTTTCAACTGCCTAGATGCATAGGCTTGAAACCTTTCCTCTATGCATTAACACATAGCCTAGTCCTATCTCGGAAGAATCACAATATACCACTAAGTCTTTCGGTCCATCGGGGAGAGCCAGAACATGCACATTACACAACTTATCCTTTAAGGTTTGAAATGCCAATTCCTGTTCCTCACCCCAATCGAAAGTCTTACACTTTTGAGTCAAGATAGTAAGAGACTTAGCTATCTTAGAAAAGTTCTCAATGAACCTACGGTAATATCCAGCCAATCCTAAGAACGAACGAACCTCAGTCGGAGTTCTAGGGGCTTTCCAATTCTTAACAGCTTCAATCTTACTAGGGTCTACATGAATCCCATTACCATTTATCATATGCCCAAGAAACTGCACTTCTCTTAGCCAGAATTCACACTTAGAAAACTTAGCATACAGTTTCTCCTTCTTGAGCAGTTCCAAGACTAACCTTAAGTGTTCTACATGCTCCTCCCGAGTCTTAGAGTAGATTAAGATATCGTCTATAAACACTATCACAAACTTATCAAGATAAGGCCTACAAACCCTATTCATCAAATCCATGAATACCGCTGGTGCGTTAGTCAGACCAAAGGGCATTACTGTGAACTCGAAATGTCCATAACGAGTTCTAAACGCAGTCTTTGGAATGTCATCCTCATGCACTCTCAGCTGATGGTATCCAGACCTAAGATCTATCTTTGAGAAAAACTATGACCCTTGCAGTTGGTCAAATAGATCATCAATCCTAGGAAGCGGATAACGATTCTTAACTGTCAACTTGTTCAATTCCCTATAATCAATGCACATCCTAAAAGAACCATCCTTTTTCTTAACGAACAATATCGGCGCTCCCCAAGGCGATGAACTTGGTCGAATGAAACCTTTGTCTTGGAGTTCCTTGAGTTGTCCCGACAACTCCTCCAATTCAGAAGGTGCCAAACGATAGGGGGACTTTGCTACCGGCGTTGCTCCAGGAATTCACTCAATTTGAAACTCAATTTCCCGAATAGGCGGCAATCTAGATAGGTCATCTAGGAATACCTCAGGAAATTCTCTCACTACTACTATCTCTTTGTTGATCCCACTTCAATAGATCTTTAATTCTTTATGCTTGTTAAGGTTTTGTTATGCTAGATAAATCTAACACAACTATAGTAGAAACTTTGTTGAATATATTAAAGATTATACGGAATCTAATCTTTAATCATTAAGAAGAATTCTTAATGAAACAGTAACTTTATGAATATAATTCTATGATCACACAATTCAACAAACAATAAAAGCTCCAATATTATTATTACAAATAATATGAATACTCTCCTAGTATTAGGGTTACAAACCTTGAAGCTATGATAAACTTATTGAATTACACATTTTGGTTTTGGATACCAAAGATTAATCTCCATGCCTAATGACCTCCTTTTATACACCAAGGAGTCCTAGTCGATTTACAATATATTCTATAAATAACTAATACTTATCATGTAAGTAATCTTGATCTCCAATCAATCTTTATCCTTTCTTCTATCTTTATCCATTCTCTTCTGACAGTAGAATCTCTTTCGTAGTCTTAATCTTTGACGCATTGTAAAACTTTTGTACTAGCGCCAATTTTAAAAAAAAAACCCTTTGCACCAGCCGTAGTAACTTATACACAGCACATTAACTGAGCACAAGCCGTAGTAACTACTTAGATATTTTATTCAATCTTCACCTACGTAGTACTAATATATACTAACAGTAGTAACTATGAACTAGCAGTACTAACTTTATACTAGCAGCACTAACTACTTAGCATATTTTTTATTAAAGTTAATGAACAACACTAACTTTTGCTTAGCAGTAGTAACACAAACCTTAGCAGCAGTAACTTCAAGATCATCAAGAAGTCTTTTAATCCTAACAATCCTCCTCTAAACTTGATATTTATCTCCAAAATCTCATGTTTCTTAATTATAGAGTCAATAATCACCAGGAGGATGCTTCTAAACACTTCATTGATTCTTGAGCTATTTTGTGAGAAGTTTAAGAAGCTGATATGCCATTTCACTGAAATGGTCACATTGAAGCTTCTTGTTTAACATATCAGTAATTGTAGGTGCTATAAGAGGATATCTCTTTTCTACCAACATATGAATGTGCACATTTTGCTTCCTCAATGAATGTACTCCACGGGAATCATATAGCTTCCAATCCAATACTCTGTATTTTGATTGATTTTTCCATACATTATCCTCTACATGTGATTCAAACATTATCTTCAAATCTCCATATAAAATTATTTGGGCTCGGGTTAAAAAGTGAAAGGTTAAATGGATTTGGTTATATGGCTAACGACCGTTAGTCTTTTTAATTAAAAAGGACTAACAATGTTAAATGTATAAGGACCATTTGTGAAATTTATTTAACATTGAGGGGCTGTTTTTGAAGATTTAAGGTTTTTGTCTTTTAGTGGGTTGACCAAGGGTTGACTGAGGTTGACTTTGTTGACCTATGCTAGAAACTTTCTGGCTCTTGTGTACTTTATCCGTTCCCATGTTCGTGTTTGTCCGGTTTTGACCGTTTTTCTTATGATTTTTGCATTATCCGTACCTACACATCACAAATGACAAAACAAGCAATATACAAGCATAATTTGCACAATTTGTTCATTTTTAGTATATAAAGGATATGTGATTTCTCATATACCAGTGAGCAAAGCTCATTTTCCTCTGTGATCACTAAGATAAATTAATAGCATGAAATCGCTCAAAAAAATATACATGAAATATAAACCTAACTCACTTTCATAGGAATCACGGTTGCATTTAGCTTATGTCATAAGCCTTTTAAACCACTTGGTGGCCTAAGTGGACGAGTGAAGTCTCGTGAGGGTTTCTAGAGAACATACCCACAAAGTTCATTTAGATATACAAGGTTTAGCAATACGTCTAAATTGTCGTCATCTCCTGGACCAATGCTATATCTAGTAACGTTGACCTTTTCAATTAAAATTGGGGGTGGTTTGATGTAGGACATTCCTAGTAATCTGTACTTCCTTTCCTTGTATTCTTCGTAATCTGAATCAATAAATCCGTCATATAATGTTGGTTCAAGGTAATCAATAATTCCTTCTAAATTGTCGTCATCTTCATCTGTTCCCTTGAACCATTCATTATGTAACTTATTTAATACGATTCTTAAGATTTTGGTATGTGCTAAATTACACATACCTTTTTCCATTAAAAATGGACTTAAAAGACCAAAAACAGACAGAAATTGCCAAATATATGTTTGTTTTGCATTTGTGTTGTGCAGGAAACGGATATTCACAAAAGGACGAAAAACAAAGCCAAAAACAACAAAACTGAGCACGGAATGGAAAAGTGTGAAAAGACGAAGCCAAATCGAAGCCAAAAAGTCAACCAAGTCAAAAAGTCAACAGGAAAGTCAAACAGTCAAAGTCAAAGTCAACCCCGACAAAGTCAAAGTCAAGAGGAAGTCAAAATCAGAAGAAATATAACTTGAGGGACCAAAAATGTCAAATCCCTAAGTGTATTACAAGAAGAAAAAGACTACAAGGGCTGATTTTGCAATTTACTTGAAATAACAAGTGAGGGGGCATTCCTGCCAAAGTCCCAAACTTGTTTTACCACATGGACTGTTTTTGCAATGAGAGTTATAAGGTTGAGGGGGCATTTCTGCCAAACCCTTAACCTTGTATCACCAAAGGGACTATGCATGCAATTACTCTTAACACGTTTGGGGACTAAACTTGCCAAGTCCCCAAACTGTTAACATCCACAAGGACGTTTTGTGTAATAAACATACACACCCTCAGGGGCTACTTTTGCCAACTCCCGAAAATTGTATCACCACAAGGACCTTCTTTGCAATAATAATAAACAAGTTGAGGGGTCAATTGTGGCATCTCCCCAAACAATTTCCCTGTCACCCCAAACCTCCTTATAACAACTTTTCCCGCCCATTTTTCCCCCAAACCCTTCACGGGTTTCATCTCCATTCTTTTACCCTGCACCTCTTCAACACCTTGGATAAACCTCACCCTCTCCCTCCACTAACCTCTCCTCGGTCCCCAAACACCTTTCCACCTTGGCAATCCTCACTAATTTCAACAATTTACATTTTCGATGGTGATGATGACTTGGGATTATAATTAAGGGCTGGGATTTGTTCTTGGATTACACTCACACAAATTAATAGCCTCATCTGCTACATTGGTTGTAGGACCACTAGGCTAAGGTACCTCAGTGTCCTTTCTCTTTGATCTTCTTGATCTTTGTTTCTTTTGAGGTTGAGATGTTGAAGGTTGAATAATGGTGGATGTATGATGGGGATCAGTTGGCATTTCTAAACCTTCACCCACTTCTTCTTGATCTTGTACCATCATTGTTTGGAATAATGGTGTTTCCCTTCCAGAAAAACCTTTTCCAACCCTTCTTGTATTCCCAAATATCTTCTTAGTGTGAGATGGTGCAATGTAAATTCTCTTGTGAGTAGGCATCCCTTCAAGTTGTTGATTCACAAACACTTGTACAAACCTTGGATACATCAAAAATTTTCCAGACACATTATCCAAGTTCTTCACCATACTTTCAAATATGTACTTTGAAAAGTTGAACTTCTGGTTTGTAGCTAAATATATAATTGCAGATGCTCTATAGTGCTACTTAAATCCATTCCATGCAGTAGTTTAGACACTTAGGCATTGTAAAATAGTATGAATAAAGAATTTCCATTGTGGTGGAAGAATACCCTAATAGAAATTAAAGCTTTGTGAAATTTTCTCATAAACCCCATCAGTGTCAAGTTGTATAAAGAACATTAGCATTGGTTATACACACCAAACACCTTCATTGCATCATCTAAATGAAGATCTCTTCTTACAATCATAACTCAATTAATGATGTATCTTCTTTCCATCCATTGTGCTTGAATTGTACTTCCACTGACTGTTTTCGCTTGACAGTAGCCCATACATTATAAATTCCCCTACATACTCAAAATACTTCGACAATTAACCCTCAACATAAATTAATTTTATATAATAAAAACCCCACAAATATCAAACCCAACACATTCATCTTTAAACTACAACAAACTCAACCATTAAATGCGATAATATATGCTATCAAACATCAATGACGTCTGTCTTATGTACTTATTACTTAAAATGATAAACATATAGAGATCTAGCAGAGCTATAGAGCGATCAGCGAGCTAGGGGATAGACTCTATAAACGTATCTTCAAATCCAATATTAAACTCTAAAAATAATGAATGATCCCCATAAGTAGTCGATTGTGTGTGTTAGAGAATTTAAAAAACATCAACGCTTAAACGTCACCAATCTTGCTTAGTTATACTCTAATAAATGATCCTAAATCAGTAATTAACACATATATGTACTACCTATTTTTCATTTATGCTCCACCCTAGTCTGTGTGAGTGATAATTGTATAACCTCTCCCCGTCACAACCTTTCACACACCTCCTCTGCACACAGCTCACAACAAACAGACTCCCCCTGTTTTATATTTCTCTTATAGATGAAGACACACATCTCTCTTACTTAGGAATGTGATTTTTACACTCAACTCTTCTTGTCAAATCTGTATCCAGATCTCTAACTAAATAGATAGCACTAGTGTCTTTTTTTATTTCACAATGTATCTGCAGCATTCTCACAGTATAAGTTAATAGTGAGTCTCAGTAGTCCCCTAGTTCTAGTCCTCTACACTTATACTGTTGTTAGATCATCAGAATCTTAATGAGTCTCGCTGAGAGATGTAATTCCTGCTACTCTAACTCGATTCGTTTGTCCTGTGTTGTTTTCGTTTTCTGAGTTTCATGATAATGGTTAGTCTCCTCTCTCATGTATCAAGACTCAGAGTAATACTGAAACTCAATCATCAGCACTCCATGTTTCTGTTTTGCTTAAAAACACAAAATACTCTCATACCTAGCATATTAAGTATGACCATACCTCGCTATGTAAGTCTCGACTTAATGCTATTGTCAAGTATTGATAGACTCTCATGTCGTAGAGTACTAAAGAATTTTCAATACTCTTAAATGTAGACAGAAACTACTTTTGAACCTATATGGACAGTGAAATAATAATAGTGGATGTCCAAACTTCATAAAAATGTGTTGACACAAAATCATGAAGAGATGTAGAGAGACAACACTCAAATTATGTAGTGAGTTAACTCCCTCTCTCTCGCAAAGTCATGCAATATTTACTCACACACTGCGCTAGTGAACAAATGTAAACTCTGACTGTAGCATCTGAATTGAAAATCTTTGTTGATTAGACAGCAAACTGATTCAACAGTCTTGTTACTATTATTAATGATATAGCACCTAAACTGAAATTCAATTTTGTAGTGTTGTCATTAGCTCTAACATACTCATAAAAGCAATTGATATCAAGTGCCTCAAAAATGCAGATTGTATTTTTTGTAGTAAATATAAAACAAGGTTATATAACTTAGTGCGCGATAATCTAGTACTAATGATAGGTGTGTCTGAATAAAGTCTTGGTTCTAGCAATAAAGATTTTTTTACCCTCTCGCGTAATACATCACTACTAGCATATACACCGCTAGTCGACATTGATTCGCAGTATGAACTGAACGTATGAAGCAAACACCAGACTCGGGAAAAATGTGGATGACCGTCAGTAGTTGTTGCATATGTAGTTTGTCAGTTGTCTTGAGTCATAACGGTGTGTGTCTTGCTTAGTGCGCAATGATATTTGAATATCTAGCGCAATTACAGATAAATAAAAAGTTAACCTCATTGTTGCTGTTGAGCTTCCTATCCTAGCTTGCTCACATCCATAATCACGTATCATGTGTATGTCGTGTCCAAATCGAGAAAGAGTAGTAGATCACTATTGTAGACTGCGCTCTGAGAAGTGTCAGACAGCGCTTGAGATAGACTCTCATTTCTTGACTTACCTGAAATACAATAACCTTAGATGTCAATCTCAAGCACATGTAGCAGTGATGATGTTGCATAATCCACATTTGGTGTAGTTTGTGTATACTTCGTTTCTCGCAAACGGCAAGCACACTGGCAAAGTTCATTATCGATGTCATGTGTGTCGTGTGTAAGGTATGTTAATCGAGTAGCAGTCCAAAGTTGATACCGTATCAGCGCGAAGCCTATATAATATAAACATCTCCGCACTTCTTTGGCATCTTCATCTGTTAATTTGAAGACTATAAGGAGGCTTGTTGAGTGTGTGTCCGATGGATGGTTGTGTAGATATTGGACACGCTTGAGTAAAACTCATAATTTCTTAGTGCAACATCTTAAATAGGATCACTAGAGTGAGGTATCTGAGTGTCCTTTTTAGGCTTCCTAGGTTTTTGTATCTTTTTAGGTTGAGTTGATGGTTGAATAATGGTGGGTGTGTGATGGAAATCAAATGGAATTGCTGAACCTTCACCCAATTGTGATTGGTTTTGTACCACCATTGTTGGAAATAAAGATATTACTCTACCAGAAAAACCTTTTCCTACCCTTCTTATATTTTCAAAAATTGTTTTAGTGTGAGAGGGTGCAACATAAATGCTCTTATGAGTTGACAGATCATCAAGTTGTTGGTCCAAAAATATTTGCACAAACCTTGGATACATTAAAATTTTGCCAGACAAATTATCCAAGTTTCTAATCATACTATCAAAAATTAATTTTGAAAAATTAAATTTCTGGTTTGTAGCTAAGCAGATAATAGTAGAAGCCATAGTACTACTAAACCTAAACTCGTTCCTCACATAGTCTTAGACCTTAGACACTATAAAATAGTATGAAGTAGAAATTTCCATTGTGGAGAAAAGAATGGTTTCAAAAAATTAGTTTTTACTGAATGTTGCCTCAACCGCCATCAATTCAGTTGTTCGAGGAAATGGTATAATTTGGTAAAACAAACAAATACCTTCCTCATCTCTCAGTTTGAGAGATCTCCTTTAAACAGATGATTCAGAGATGATTAGCTTCTTCCATCTACTAAGGACATGTAACTTTCTCCCCATTAATAGTTTTGGCCCACAAAATATAACCACATAACTGTATACAATGCAAGAAATATATATTGTAAGATTAATCGTTAATGCATATCTTATAGGGTGTGCATTCAAAAAATCCACAATTTGTTCAAACCCATCACCCTTTGTAGGTTTAGACAAAAACGCCACCATATTATGAGTATCTGCAAACTTTAGAGTCGCCATTTGTGTTTCGTTTTTGATAAATAGGCTAATAAAATTAGAGTTAGGGTTAATTAAATAGAGAGTAGATGAAAAGAATGATATCAATTAAATGATTGATTGAAACCCTTAATCGAAGTATTTATGAAAACTACCCTCAACAACCCAGCAGTAGTAACTCAGCAGTAGCAAGTTATCGCCTAGCAGATAACTTTGAATCACCACATTAACTCCAAGCCATTCAAAACAGCATCCTATCAAAATCTAACACTTTTCTTTGCTGATCCATGCAAAATATTATTCAAAACCAAGAAAGCACAAGCGCATAACAATTTTTTCACATTATCGACAGTATAAATTATACCTAACAAATATTAAGTATAGACTAACGTATAAAATAAAAAAGAAACTCAGCAAGTATGAAGTATAACCCGTAGTACTAATTATACCTTAACAGCATGAAACTTGAATGCCAGGAAATAATAGTACTAATTTATACAAAACTCTACAAAAGCATAAAGAGATAAAAGACTTTAAAGATTTAGCATTCCAATAATCAAATACTGAAATCTACTTACATCAAAAGTTTTTGTAACACAAATATCTGTACATTCTTTCAGTATGGATTTTGATCATTTGAATCAATTTATTTTTATTACAATCTCTAATAAAATGATGTCTGGTCTCTACATGCTTTGTTTTTGAATGAAAAACAGGACTTTTAATTATGCAAATAGTACTATTATTGTCAATAAAAATATTGGTATTTATAAAATGTACCCATAATCAAGTAGCTTGATTTTTGAATCCAAAGCACCTTAGACCACAAGCAACTTAAAAGCAGACCACACCCTCAGCTTCTATCAAGGAATTTACAACCACTGTCTATTTCTTTTGCACTTAAGCTCATGATATTAACTACATCTAAGGAATTTGACAACCTCCTTTTCTGTAACTCCGATCCAAAGCTTGCCCAGCAATATCACTATTAGTGTATGGGCCTTTTTAAAAATACGTAAAGGACCAAATCCAAAAGGAAATATTTCTGAATACCAAATCCTAATTTGAGGTTCCTTTTAAAGTACCTAAAAAATCCTTTTATATACACTTGGTAATCTAGCCTCATCACACACTGCAAACATGATGTCAGGTCTTGAAGATGTAAGATACATCAAAGAACCAATCATTGACCTATACATATGAACATCCACTTCTTCACCATCTTCATCCTTGAGCAGAGGCTTTTGAGTTTCCGTTGGTGTGCTTGCTGTCTTGACTTCTGTAAACCTAAATTTCTTTAAGATTTCAGCTACATATTTATCTTGACTAATAAATATGCCATCCCTCTTCTACTTCACTTGTAATCCTAAGAAGAATGTAAGTTCTCCCATAGAACTCATTTGAAATTTCTCATGCATCAACTTCTCAAGTATAATGCATAGCTCCTTCTTGTTAACACCAAAGAATGATAATATCATCCACATAAACTTGGACTAGTAAAATATCACCTTTGTACCTTTTGATGAATAAGGTCTTGTCAATTTTCCCTCTTCGAAACCCATTGTCCAACAGATATATTGACAAGGTTTCATACCAAGCTCTAGGAGCTTGATGTTGTCCATACAGTGCTTTTCAACCTTGTATACTCTATCAAGAAAGTCTGGATCTTCAAATCCTGGTGGTTGATAGACATACACCTCTTCTTTAATCTTTCTATAGAGAAAAGAACTTTTTACATCCAGTTATACACCACAAAATCTTTAAATGAAGCATAAGCTAAGAATAGCCTAATTGCTTCAATTCTTGCAACAGGGGCAAAGACTTCATCATAGTCAATCCCTTCTTCTTGTGTGCACCCTTAAGCAACCAATCTTGCTTTATTTCTTATCACAATTCCCCTTTTATCCTTTTTATTCTTGAAGACCCATTTAGTGCCTATAGCCCTTTTTCCATTTGGTAAATCCACTAAAGTCTAAAGTTCTTGTAACTTGAACTGTAGAAGCTCTTCCTGCATAGCTTCTATCCAGCTTTGATCTTTCAATAGATGAATTACCTTTTTGGGTTCTTCATGTGATAAAAAGCAAGCAAACAAGAAGTGTTAAAGATCTTTATGGTTTGTTCTTTGTTTAAGAGTAGCACTAACAAACCTATATTCCTCCAAATTCTTTGAAATATTTCTTATTTATGTAGCTGATTGTAAATCTCTAATCACTTGATTAAGAGGATGATCTTTATGAATTCTTATAGTTGGAATATGACTGACTTGAATTGTTGTATCCAAATTATTCATGTCAGCCTCTGCACCATCTTCTTGATCATCACTTGAGAGATCAAATATGCTATAATCTTTCGAAGCAGACATATTTGGATCAACTATAAGTTTTGCATTATCCTAATTTGTGCCAGTAGCATTAACAGTTGAACTAACAGTATTAACATTGTTAGTGTTGTTAACATTATCTTCCTTCTATTGATCATTACATTCACTTTCTTTTCTTGGATCTTCATTAACCTTCTTTTCAACATCACTTGAAGGTTTGAATCCATCATCATCAGAACTCTTTGGATTTTTGGAAAAAGGTGGATCAGCAGTCCATGATGGTAGCAAAATATAATCTTTAATAGGTTTTGTCTCCTTTCTATCTTGACTTGCATTATCACTTGCTTTTGTACCTGCAAAACCATTAGACTATGTACCTGCAATAATTGACTCATAATTCATTGTTCTTGTTAGTGTATCAATATTAAATAGCCAATCTGGTCTACTACCTACAACATTAGGTGTATTCTCACTAAACCTAATATGCAATTTTTCTTCCACTATCCTTGTTCTACTATTGAATACTCTAAAGGCTTAACTATTCAAAGAGTATCCAATAAAGAAACCTTCATCAGCATTACCATCAAATTTGCCTAAGTGATCTATGGTATTAAGAATGGTAACAGGACACCCAAATGGTCTGATAAAACTTAAAGTTGGTGTTCTACCATGAAAAAGTTCATATGGGGTCTTGTTATGAGGCTTAACTACTAACACTCTATTTTGCACATAGCAAGCAGTATTAACTGCTTCTGCCTAAAAAGTAGTTGGTAACTTAGAATCAGCTAGCATAGTCCTAGCAGCCTTAATTAGTGTCTTATTCCTTCTTTCAGCAACTCCATTTTATTGAGGAGTTCTAGCTACACTATATTGTCTCAAAATACCCTTCTTTTCACAAAACTAATTCATTTCTCTATTATTGAACTCAATCCCATTATCATATCTAATCACCTTAACCTTGTGATCTACTAGATTTTCTATCCTAGTTATAAAGGACTAAAGAATGCCACTAGTCTCATCCTTAGTAGCTAGAAAGAAAACCCATGTAAACCTACTTTAATCATCTGTGACAACTAGGCAATACATTTTCTTCATTAGGCTTTTTATAAATATTGGTCCAAACAAATCCATATGCAACAAGTGTAAAGGAAGACTGATTGAGTTCTGTGTTTTGGACTTACAAGAGGCTCTGTGTTGCTTTCCCTTTTGACAAGCAACATAGGTTTGATCATTTTCAAAAAGTTTGGAAGGTAAACCTCTTACAAGATTTCCCTTAACCAATTTATTCATGGTTTTAAAATTTAAGTGACCTATCCTTCTATGCCAAAGTTTAGATTCATCAAATGTGGCTTTTGAAAAGAGACAAGTTAAACTTCCTTTAGGAACTATGTTCTTTAAATCAACACTATACATATTGTTTTTTCTAGGAACTCTAAGTAAAACTTAACTTTCATCAATTAACTTAAAGTTTGGAGATAAAACAATACATTCAGTGTCATTAAAAAGAACACTATTCCTTTTATCGCACATTTATAAGACACTAAAGAGATTACACATTTTCAAAATCTAGTTTACCAGTTTTAATGGTACCTTTTCCTGTGATTTTCCCTCCTTTAGGGTTTCCTCCAAAAGCAACATATCCTCTATCTATCTCTTTAAAGTTTGTAAGATAGGACATGTTCCTTGTCATGTGCCTTGAGCATCCACTATCAATCACTCCTTGATCCTGTAAATCCACTTATGGATTGCCCTGCACATTAGATAAGAAAATCAGTTTCTTTTAGGGACCCAAACCATCACTAACTTGGATCTGCCTTATGCTTTAACATAATCAAACTTCTTTAAGGGTGATTGATGCACTGTTGTGTTTAGAAACATGGTCTAAGACTTTAGTCTTTAGTTTCAAAACCCAACAAGTTGAGGCCTTAATAACATTAACATTATTTCCCTTAACAGCATTAACTACTGCTTTTGGCCTAGCAACATTAACTACTGCTTTTGGCCTAGCAGCATTAACATTTTTATCCTTAACAGTATTAACCCTCTGTTTAACATTACTGTTTTTAAATGTTGTTTTCTTATGAATGGGCCTCTTAACAATTGAATGTGCTATTTTAGAAAAATGAGACTTTGGCCTAGCAGCATTCTCTGTTGTTTTTAAGTGAGCAGCATTAACTTGTCTAGCAGTCTTAATTAATACTAAGCCAGACTTCATTAAAACTGCTCTTGGGACCATGTTCTTTTTAGGGTAGAGGTGGGTCTTTTTGGCAAAATTCTGATGATTCACCCTTTTATCAGCATTCCTACCAAACCTCTTTTCAATAGCTTCTAGCAGTAACTTAGCATCCTTGATGGAGTTGAACTTTAACTGGTGTTCATTAGGTATTCCCATCATCAAGGTGTTTCTGGCCTTCACTTCTAACCACTTCTAAGCCTTCTCTTCAGCAGTTGTAGGAGGTATTATTTTCTCAACACCTTCCATAACTGTTGATTTTGGTGCAGTGTTTCCATTCTCTATGACTTCCCATAGAGTATAGTCAATCATCTTGATGTACTGTTCTATTCTCATTCTCCAGATCTTAAACTCACCAGGTTTGAGCATGGGTACTTTAGATGCATCCACCATATGTGCAGATTCTGAATCCATATCTTCTAGCAAAGAGATCTTGTGTATTCAGACAGGTTCTTCTTATTTAAAGTTTCTCAACCTGGCTCTAATACCACTTGTCGATCCCACCTCAATGGATCTTGAATTCCTTAGCTTGTGTAAGGTTTAGTTATGCAAGATAAATCCTACGCAACTATAGTAGAAACTTTGATTGATAATACTAAAGATTATGCGGAATCTAATCTTTAATATAAGAAGAATTCTTCAATGAAACAACATTTCTAATGAACACTCAGAATAACAAACAAAAGCTTTAATATATTAATACGAATGCTCTAAATAGTATTAAGGTTACAAAACTTTGAAGCTATGACAATTCTCTGATTGACTTGATTTGATACTTTGATATCTTGATATTGATACATGGAATTCTATACCCTAGGACCTCCTTTTATACACCAAGGATTCCCAATGGGATTACAATATTTTCCTAAGTTATCATGATCTTCTAAACAAATAACTTATACGTATCATTTACAAGAATATCTCATACATATCTCATAAGAAATCTTTATCTTTTCTCTGAGCAGTCTTTATCCTTTCAGCAGTTGTAACTTTTATACCAGCAGCATTAACTTTTAACACCAGCAGTAGTAACTTTTATTCCAGCAGCACTAACTGTGTACAAGCAGCATTAACTACTTAGAAAGTTTTCTTCAATCTTCACCAGCAGTACTAAGTTACACTAGCAGTACTAACTTTACTCTAGCAGTACTAACATTACTAGTAGTAGGGGTGGCAATTCGGGTCGGGTTTGGGTCGGGTTGACAGGTTGGCGGGTCAGAAAACCTCAACCTGAACCTGACCCATTTAAATAATCGGGTCAGTTTTGTCAACCCTAACCTGTTTATACATAACC
>BQNB010093263.1:0-26410 GCA_026074375.1 Tanacetum coccineum | reverse complement strand
TTGTTGCTTTAGAATTATCTAAAGGAGCAAACTCTTTGCAAGCTGAAGGTTAAGATCTATTCAGTAAAATGATCCAACAAGAGCATTTGAAGAAAAAGAAGAAGTCCGTTGAGAAAGGAGGTCCTTCAGCTGCTTAGGCCAGCCTTAGATTGCAGTTATTTTATTTTGTTTATGTAACTAGCCTTGTGTTTCGGGCTTTAAGTGCTTTCTAAGCAACTTTATCTTTTGGATGTGATTATAACCTTATTAACTTTCTATCTTGGTGGTTACTTGTGCTTTTTATTTTATTCATCCCCTGAATGTATGTTTATTTATTTTGTCATATATTGTAACACACTTTGTCATTTGTCATACAAATACCTAGACTTATATGGGTCTGGCCTATCGAGCCAGTATGGTCCCTTTTTACTGCAATAGCTTTTAGGCTGTAGCCCATGTGCTAGGGCCTGAGGCAAACCTACCTTAGCAGTTTCTGGGTTAAACTAGACATTATTGTATTTTGTAAGAGTTTTAACATACCCATATGCCTGTGATAATGTTTAAACTTAAATCAATGTGCTTGTGTTACCCTTTCCTACCGGTATGGCTTGTGTTCTTATGTATTTTGGTGTAACATTCAAATTAATGTTATCATGTTGCTTTCTCCATCCGATGTAGCTATTCAGCAGAGAGTATTTATTATGCGCGAAAGGGAGAAGTGTTTGTTCCCCTCCCTTTTGCTGCAGAGTCAATTAGCAAAGGTTGCTCAGCCTACCCACCAATGGCATCAGTTTCACCATTGGGGACACATTAGTAGGAGTCACCCTATTCATACGGAGGTAGCGAGCCATCCGTCGTTGTATAGTCGCGTTATGATATAAAAATTTTAAACATATAGACTTAAAAGAAAATATGAGAAAATTTTGTTTCATTCATATCATGCTAGAAGAAATAATACATCAATTAATATCTAAGGTCACCTCCGGAGCAAGTCTATACTTTGAAAATTGCTTCTCCGGTAGGGATACATAGTAGCAATAAAGGTACTCTGGTGTTTTACATGTAGCATATTCGGAGGTTGCAAGCATGCCAGGTCCTAGGTATCTCTTCCCCTTCCATGTTACTTAGCTTATAAGCTCCACTTTGGAATGCTTGGATAACTTTGTAAGGTCCTTCCTAAGTGGGTCCTAGCTTGCCTGTGTTAGCAGCCCTTGACACTTCATTTCTTCTAAGTACAAACTCTCCCACTTTGAATTGCACATGTCGTACCTTTTTGTTGTAATACTTCTGGACCTGTTGCTTGTACCTGGCCTCCCTTATAGCTGCTATTTCTCTTCGTTCATCTAGCAGGTCTAAGTTTAGACGAAGCTCCTGATCATTAGTTTTTTCATTCACATTAGACGTTTTGTGTGTTGGCATGCCGATCTCTGCGGGGATGACGGCTTCGGTACCATAGGTTAAGCTGAAAGGTATTTCACCATTGCTAGTCTTCTTCATTGATCGATGTGCCCACAACACATTTGGCACCTCCTCATCCCAAGCTGATCCTCCCTTCTCCAGTCTGGTCTTAATTCCTCTTAAGAGGCTTTTATTCGCTCTTTCCACTGCCCCATTCCCCTAGGGGTGGTAAACTGAAGTAGAGATTAACGGGATCTTGAGCTTTTCTGCACACTTCTTGAAAGGATCATTTACAAGCTGAGTTTCGTTATCTATGATAATTGTAGCTGGTATCCCAAACCTGCAGACAATATTATCATAAGTGAAGTTCACCACCTGTTTACCAGTAATGGTAGCTAGCGGCTTCGCCTCCATCCATTTGGTAAAGTAGTCGATTGCCACGATTAAATACTTCACCCTTCTTGGACCCTCTGGGAGAGGTCCTATTATGTCCATACCCCCACTTCATAAATGGCCATGTTGATGTTACTGAGATCATGTTTGCCTTAGGGAGTCTGGGTACAGACGCATGTGCTTGGCAGACATTACATGCTCTGATCAGCTCCCTGGTGTCTCTGTGCATAGAGGGCCAATAGTACCCCAGATTCATGGCCTTAGCCACTACTTGTCTAGGCCCGGCGTGCATTCCACATGAGCCCATGTGTACTTATCTAATAGCGTAATTGGCTTGCAAAGGCCCTATACACCTCATCAATGGAACCAAGTAAGATTTTCTATACAAGACTCCATCTTCCATCATATAGTTCCTAATCTTTTCCATCATAGTTATAGAATCAACAGGGTCTTCTGGTAGCTTTCCTTTCTCTAGGTAGTTTCAGATCGGGGTCATCCAGGTCGGGCCTTCCTCTTCAACCACCATGTTAACCTATTGCGCTTTGACGGAGCGTTCATTCAACACCTCTACTAGTACTTCTTTAGACAAGTGTTCAAATTGAATTGCTGCCAACTTGCTGAGAGCATCAGCCTTCCTGTTCTCTACTCTAGGGATATGAGTTATTCAAAACCTGTTGAATGCACCAGCTAGTTCCAAGACCTTTTCCCGGTATTTTATCATTCTTTCACCCTTAGCTTCATATGACCCTTCCACCTGACTAGATACTAGCTTGGAGTCTACAAAGACATGAATGTCTTTCACTTGCATCTCTTTGGCTATCCGTAACCTAGCCAGTAGAGCTTCATACTCAGCATCGTTGTTTGAGTTAGAGAAATTCAAGCGGAGCGCGTAAGAGTATTCCACATCGTCTAGAGATATCAGGATAAGGCCCGCTCCGGATCCTTCATTGTTTGAAGCTCCATCGGTATATAGTCTCTATGCCCTTGGGCCAGGAGTAAGATTTTCCCTTGCATTTGAAGATTCTGGGATGTCTTCCACCCTTGGGTTGCTAGCCACCTCCGGTGTAGCATTTATCTTTGTTGGAGTGTCTGCTAAAAAGTATGCGAAGACGTGACCCTTTACTGCTACCCTTGGTACATACGTTATGCCATAAGCGCCTAATTCAACAGCCCACTTTGCTAACCTCCCTGACGCTCCCGAGTTGTTCAGCACTTGCTCGATTGGGCTATCAGTTATGACCTTGATCGGGTGAGCTTGGAAATACCTCCTTAATCGTCTGGCCGCGTGGACTAAGGCCAGAGTGAGTTTCTCCATCAGAGCATAGTTTGTTTCTGCCCCTTGCAAATATCGACTAACATAGTGTATAGGCATTTGCCTCCCATCCCTTTTCGTGAGGAGCACCGCACTAATCGCCTCATTCTCTGCGGCCAAGTACATCATCAGGGTCTCACCTTTCTTGGGGTTAGTGAGAGTTGGCAACTCAGATACCAACTTCTTCATCTCCAAAAACACTGCCTCAGTGGCCTCTGTCTGTTGATACCAATATAATAGATCTTTCTTAGCTTATATAAGCCTAAGTTGTATTGAATAAATCCAAAACAACTATGATAGAAACTTTGATTGTGAATATCAAAGACTATGCAGAATCTAGTCAATGATACTAAGAAGAATTTCAATGAAACAGTAATGAATAAGATCAATAACAAACAATTTACCAAACTTTTAGCCTTAATATAATACGGACACTCTTAATAGTGTTAGGGTTACAAAACCTTGAAGCTATATCGATATCAAAACAAACAATTTCTAGATATCTAACTCTATGCCCTAGGACTTTCTTTTATACACCAAGGAGTCCTAATGAGATTACAATATTTTCCTAAGTTATCATGATCTTCTAAACAAATAACTTATACGTATCTTTTACAAAAATATCTCATACATATCACATAAGCAATCTTTATCTTTTCTCTGATAAATCTTTAATCTCTTCTCTATCAGTATAAACTCTTCTAGCAGTTGTAATCTTTAAGCAGTTGTAACTTTCACACCAACAGTAGTAACTTTTGTACCAGCAACACTAACTGTGTACATGCTGCATTAACTACTTAGAAAGTTTTCTTCAATCTTCATCAGCAGTACTAAGTTATACTAGCAGTACTAACTTTACTCTAGCAGTATTAACATTACTAGCAGTAGTAACTAGCAGTACTAATATACACTAGCAGTAGTAACTTACACTAGCAGTAGTAACTACTTAGCATATTTTTCATTAAGATTACTAACAACACTAATTTATACTTAGCAGCAGTAACTAATACCTTAACAGTCTTAACTTCCACTTAGTAGTAGTAACTTCTAAACAGAACCAAGAGGCTTTTAATCCCAACAATCCTCCCCTAAACTTGATATTCTTCTTCAAAAATCTCAAGTTTCTTCATTAAAAGCTTCATAATCACCAGGAGGATGCTTCCAAACACTTCATTGTTTCTTGAGTTGTTTTGTCATAAGCTTAAGAAGCTGATAACATATTTCATTCTAATAGTCAGCTTGCAGCTTCTTATTTAGCATATCAGTGATTGTAGGAGATGTAAGGGGATATCTCTTCTCTACTAGCTTATAGACATGCATATCTTCAAACCTCACAAAGTGTATTCCACATTCATCTTCTTATTTAGCATATCAGTGATTGTTACAGGTGTAAGGGGATATCTCTTCTCTACTAGCATATTGACTTGCTTACTCTTCAAAACTACAAGCTTATTCCACATGAATCATATAGCCTCCAAAGCAATACTTTCTTTCCTTGTAAATTCCTTCACATTAGATCTTCTACATGATGTTCAAACATAGTCTTTAGATCACCCCATAGCACTCTTTCATAGCCTTCTTCTGGTCTTGTATTCCCATGCTTAGCTTTAACCAACTTCCACAGAGTTTCTAAATCTTCTCTGTCAAAGCTTTTGATCAGCTGACTAAACAATAAGTATATCTTGGAACTTCCATCAGCTCTTATTATTTTGTAATAGCCTTGCTTTCCTTTTCTATGAATCTTGTAATCAACAATAACTATAGGATTGGTAGCTAGAGGTATAGCATCAATTGCAACATCTTCTTCTGTAACCAACTCAAAGCATTGTTGAAGATCTTCTCTCTCTTTATCATCATCCACCTTTTGCTTTTTTCCTTCTCATGCTTTAGCTCATCTCCTGCTCTTTTTGAACTGCTTTCTTCTCTTGTCACACTGCCTTCTGCTCTTACTTCACTACCTCCCACTATTCTGTTTCATATCTAATAAATGTGTTTACCATTTTCATTGCTTTATCAATAACTCTTGACATTGGTAAAGGACTTATCTTACAAGGTCTTTGAGCTTTCATCTGACCATGTTTTTTTAAGATCGGTACACATTAATACTCCTTTGTTGAGCTTTTGAGGGTGGTCTATTTCTCTTTTCCTTTCTCTCTTAGCTGCAAAGTGCTTTCTTCTTTTCTCCAAGAGTTGTTGAAACAATTTAGACTTTTCTTTAATTGTCAACCTTCTTGTTCCTCGGCTTGCAGGCTTTGAGCTAATTCATAATTAGTTTCAACATTATCCTGAATATCATTCCATTGTGCAATTAAGGCAACATAACTTCTTTTTTTTCTTTTACAATCCTCTCTTCCTCATTAAATTGAGCTTGTAGCCTTATAGCTTCTTATTCATCAAGGAGGACTTGATCTTTCTTTTTCATCTTCAAAGGTTCTTCAACTATGATTCCTCTACCCTTATCCTTTGAAGAAGTTACTGGTGTTGTTGTTTTTGTTGTTGTTCTTGTTGTTGTTCTTGTTTCACTTGGCTCATGAAGAAGAATTCCTTTAGTAGTTGTTGTTGTAGTAGCAGTTGTTGGTGGAGCTGTTGGTTTAGTTATACCCTGCTCTAGTTTTTGACTAACAACCTTATCCACATTTGGTTTTACACTCTTCAAAGCTACAAGTGTTTGAGCTAAAGTGATCTCTTCAGTAGTAATTATTGTACGCAACCCCAACCCTTAAACTTTTTTTCAGAGGTTTAAAAAATGTTAAACTACTTCTTCACAACTTTTGCTCTTGGCTCTGCAAAACAATCTCTTCTTCACTAATTAAAAAAATCATTCTGTATAAACATACCTCCCCTGAGTTTCATCACCCAATGAAACTTTTGGGCTATGGTCAATGTCAGTAATTTTCCTCCCCTGTTTGGATGCATCCTTGCTCACCACCACTTCTTCTCAGAGGAAATCACTCTTGCTGATCTACCAATCTTGAATAATCTTTTCATCCCTAGAGTTTTTGACTTCCTTTTCCTTTCCATATTCTTGACTCTCTTCTTCAAACTAGCAATCTCCTTTGCTTGAGCAGTCTTTGTTATCTTCAAGTCAAGAACTCTATCAGATAGTTTTGTATAAAGGTCTATCAACTCCTTAAGTTTCAGTTTATCCTCCCTACTTCCAAGTGTGTTAACTCTTGAGAGAGGTGGGTCATTAGACTGTTTAGACAAACTCTCAAACCTAGTTTGAGCAGGACTGTCCCCCATGGTTTCTTGGCGCCTGGGTCTACAACCTGAACCAATTCTCTGAGAAAGAGGAACATTAGGTATTGCTGTGGATTGGGTCCTAATGATGTTACCACTATCTTGCTCTGCTTCTAAGCTAGAAGTAGTAGTGGCAGACCTTTCCACACTATCTCCCCTCTCCTTATGGACAGCCTTATCTGCTACAGGTTCTGTAAGAACACTAGACTGAGGTATCTCAGTGCCCTTTCTCTGTTTTCTCCTAGATTGTTTCTTCTGAGGTTGTGATGTTGATGGTTGAATGATGGGTGTGTGATGGGGATCAGTTGGCATAGCTGAACCTTCACCCATTTCTTCTTGAGCTTGAACCATCATGGTTGTAAATAAGGGTGTAACTGCTCCAGAGAATCCTTTCCCAACCCTTTTCATATTACCAAATACCATCTTTGTGTGAGAGGGTGTAACTAAAATTTCATCATGAGTAGACAGTCAACCTAAGTGCTTATCCAGAAGGATTACACAAACCTTAGATTACATTAGGAAATTGACACTACTATCCACCATTCTTCACAATACTTTCAAAGATTATATTAGAAAAGTGATTTTCTAGTTTGTGGACTAAGTAGATTATTGTTGAGGCCACGGGCTACTAAAATACGTTCCTGCAGTAGATTTAGCCACTGTAGGCATGACAGTATATTAAGAATCAAAAACTTCCATTGAGAGAAAAGAAAGCTTTTTTAGAATGTATGTTTCTGAGAAGGTTTTTACATACACCATTAAGCATGTTGCTCAAAAAATATCAGCACTGGTAGACATTTTAATTCCATTCATCATTTCTAATGAAGATTCTCTTCTTACACTTGTATCAATGATGATTCACTTTCTTTCCAGTCCAATAGGGCTTGTAACTGAACTTCTCATTAACATTTCGCACACTTTGCAGTAGCCTAAATTGCTCGATACATGAAGTATAGATTGTAGGATTAACTATTAATGCTATTGTGATAGGATTTCGCATTCAAGAAAACCACATTTGCTCAAACCCTTCACCTTTCAGTAGGTTTAGCCAAGATCGCGACATGTTGTGTGAATCACACAAACATTTAAGTGCAGACATTGTGATGGGTTTTGATGATTAACGATAAAATTGAGTTAGGGTTTATGATTAGAGAGTATATCAAAGATTGAAATCGAGTAAAAGTTTGAATGAAACCCTTAATCGAAGTATTTATATAAACACCCTCAACAACATTAACGTTCGCTAGTAGTTGTAAGTTATGCCTAACATCATTAACTTTCAACTAGTAGTAGTAAGTAACCCAGCAATAGTAACTCAGCAGTAAGTTAAGCCTAGCAGCATTAACTTTCCCAAGCAGCAGTAAGTTTATGCCTAGCAGCATTAACTTTCAACAACAGTAGTAAGTTTATGCCTAACAGCATTAACTTATACCAGCAGTATTAAGTTTATGCCTAGCAGCATTAACTTTGAATTACCAGATTAACTCCAATTCCATTCTAATCAGCTTTGCCATCATCAAAGTAACATTTTAACTCAAAAAACTCTCTGTCTGTTTTTGATTTCTCTCAATTCTTTTAGCTCACAATTATCTCTGTCTGTTTTTAATATATTCAACTCTCTTTCTGTTTTTCAACTCACAAATTCTCTCATTTCTTTTTCTTACTAAATCTCTATGTCTATTTTTATCACACATCTCTCTTTCTGTTTTTATTCTCACCAACTCTCTCACTTCTGTTTTTCCTTACCAAAAACTTTAAAGATTGAGCATTCTAATATTAGCAATCAAATATTGAAATCTACTTACATCAAATGCTTTTGTAAGCAAATCTGCAACATTCTTGTCAGTATGAATCTTGATCGTTTAAATTAGCTTCTTTTCATTGGAATCTCTGATGAAGTGATGTCTAATCTCAATGTGCTTTGTCTTTGAGTGAAAAATAGGGTTCTTCACTATGCATATTGTGCTCTCATTATCAATATAGATCTTTGTATGCATAAAGTTATACCCATAATCAAGCAATTGATTTTGAATTCAAAGCACTTGATCATAGCAACTTGAAGCAGCTACATATTCAGCCTCTGTTGTGGAATTAGCAACCACAATCTGCTTCTTACACTGCCATGAAAATAATCTACATCCTAGGAATTGACAACCTCCTATTGTGGACTTCCTTTCTAAGCTTGCTCCTACATAGTCACTATCAGTATATGCCACCAAATCAAAAGGTGAATCCTTAGGATACCAAAGGCCCAATTTAGGTTGACCTTTAAGATATCTAAAAATTCTTTTCACAGCATGAAGATGTGACACTTTAGAGTTAACTTGGAATCTGGCACATACACATACAACAAACATTATATCTGGTCTTGAAGAAGTAAGATACATCAATGAGCCAATCATTGATCTATACATGTGTTAATCTACATCTTCACCATCTGCATCTTTGAGCAAAGGCTTATGGGTTTCCATTGGTGTGTTTGCTATTTTGACATCACTAAAGCCAAATTTCTTCAAAATCTCAATCATATACTTGTCTTGGCTTATAAAAATCCCATCTTCCTTCTGTTTCACTTGCAGTCCTAAGAAGAATGTCAGTTTACCTGTAGAACTCTTCTGAAACTTCTTATGCATCATCTTTTCAAACTCTGTGCATAACTTCTTCTTTGTAGACCCAAAAATGATATCGTCCACATATACATGTACTATCAGAATATCACCTTGGTCCCTCTTGATAAACAAATTTTTGTCTATCTGTCCTCTCTGAAACCCATTTTCCAACCAACAAATAAGTTGACAAGGTTTCATACCAAGCTCTAGGAGCTTGATGTAGTCCACAAAGTGTCTTTTCTACTTTGTATACTCTATCAGGGAAGTCTGGATCTTCAAATCCTGGTGGTTGACAAACATAGACTTCCTCTTTAATCTTACCATAAAGAAAAGCACTCTTGACGTCCATCTAGTACACCACAAAGTCTTTAAATGAGGCATAGGCTAAGAATAGCCTAATTGCTTCAATTCTGGCAACAAGAGTAAAGACTTCATCATAATCAATTCCTTCTTCTTGTGTGTACCTGATCGTTACAATTTTATACGTAAAATATCAAAGTATAGAAATTCCAAAATTACCCTTGAGGACAAAGGTAATATGAAAATTCACACGAAAATATCGTACGTTATCCGATAAGTGTTCACCGGGTCATTTATACCCCAAGAATTATGAAATTGAGACCTCGTTTTTATTTGGACAATGACTTGAATGGTTCTAAAATTTTTGAGTTGGTTTTCTATTTCTACGAATAAAAACACATAAAATACGCAAAGGAAATAAAACAACTAAGCAATTAAACATGAAAACGTTAACGGGATTTAAAGAAAACGCGACTAAAATCTAAGTTGAGCAAAAATAAACCTAAAATGGCCAAACTAATTTTCCTAGATGCTAATAAACCTAAAATGATTTTTAGAAAAAGAATTTTACCTTTTTTATTTTTTTATTTTTTTTATGATTTTTAAAAGTTTTAAACTAAGTAAATGCAAGAAAAATACAAAACTATGATTTAAAAATCTAAGAAAATTCTTAAAAAATTATTAACATGCAAGGAATGCAAGAAAATAATAATATCAGAATAAGCCTTAACGAATAAGCTTGAAAAATTAGAAATAGCACTCGAAGTGCTTATTAAGAAAAAAACAAAAAGGTGTTAAATTTATTAATTGTGCACCCTTGGACGTAAAAGTCCCAAGGGCGCAGTGGATTGGTGTGTGTGTGTTGAGGAGTTTAAAAGGGTTGAGGTGGGTAGAGGTCAGGGGTGAGCAACCCTACTTCCCTTTTTTTATTTTTCAAAAACTTTTTGAACAAAGTTATAAATCAGCTTACAATAAGCAACTTTTGTAAAGAAAACTTTTTTTTTCAAAATCTCAAATAAGCTAGAAAACAATTTGTTAAAAAGTCAGACATGACTTAAAGAAATTTTGGCTTTTTCACTAATTCTAATTGACCTAAACGCTTGAACAAGCTCTAAACAAAACCAATTAAGCTAAACTCATTTTAACACCAATCTAATAAGCAAATTAGAACAACTTTTAATCCAAACAACAAGCCATAAGCTGAAACAAGCACTATAAACACTTAAGCATAAAACAATTTACCAAACAGTCCTAAAGGGCATTTTTGAGCTTATTTTTAAGTAAGCAAACGGATCCTTATGGCTTAACCACTTAAACCACTTGAAAGCTTGGCTTATAAGCTATCTAAAACAGTTCTTTAAAAGTAATTTGAAATCTATTTAAACTTTGAAAAGCTACTTGAAAAAGCTACTTATTTAGTTACTCTATTTTTTTTGGTTTTTAAAAACTTAATGAAAATGACAAAGTACTGATTTCAAGCTTAAAAATAGATAAGTAAATTAGCTTTTTAAAACAAAATAAACTCAAACAGATCTGATATGTCCTATGATCTACAGGTGCACTAAAATTTAAAAGCTAACTTTACTTTTAACCTGCTGAATTTTAAGCTATAAAATGGCTTTAAGGCCTTTTTGCTATCTGATGCATTTTACCACAATTCATAAAACCAACTAGTGCAGACCCTACACTTGCTTTAACAAACTTTAAATATCAAAAATATGAACAAAAGATTGAACAAAAAACAACTAAAAACAGATTGAAGCTAAAAGAGCTTAGGATATGAACGTATGACCATCATCAGATCTAAAAGCCTATACTCAAACAGTGATCGAAAACTAAATTTTACTTATAAAGAACCTTAATCCTAGCTTTATAAACCGTCAAAAAGAGATTTGCAAATATATTTTAAAGGGACCAAAATGGACATGTACATACTAACTTATGTTAGTACTAAGCCTTTAGGGGGGCCAGGAACGGGACGGAGCGCCCGATTAAATAAGTGATCGAAGGGAACCATGGGATTTTAATATGAACGTACGAGTGGTCGACATTTTAAAGGCCCAAATCCTTAATAAGGTATTGCGTGAGAGATGCACGAGCGAAAAAGACGCGGGAGAGCGGTGGGGAGACGGGTAGCGATGAGGCTCATATAGAGTTTGTATGGCTCACTATGACGCACAAGGTATGGACACACACTGGCGGACTTATTATGCATAACCATACTAATCTCAGATAAAATATCTGTAAATTATTTTGTTATCTAAAACAGCTTAGATATCTCACCCTCATTCAAACTCAGACACTTTCACTTCACAACACTAGAGAGATCTCTCTATCTAGATACAAGATTCATATGATCTATATAGCTATCCATAGTTACATCACTTTGTTACGAACTTAAGCTTCAATTCTAACTACATGACTACTCTATTAGCAATCTTAAGCTAAAATCAACATAAAAGCTAACAAGAAGCATATTAAGCTAAAGTGACAAAGTATAAACTAGAATGTAAATTGACAGCAATAAAATAGAAAAATGTAAAGAGAAAAGTACCTCCACCTCAGCTTAACAAAGGTGCATGCTCAAAGTAGAGCTTATAAAAAATAGCTTAAGCTTAATCCAATATCCTAATCTAAGCCTAACTTTTGACCATCAGAAACTAATACCAACTTGAATACTTAAAGCAGCCATCCAATTCCATGGAGTAATCAAGTTTATGAGAGCTTTTGAACAGTTTTAGCTTATGAAACAATATTAAGAGCTTATTCATATCATTATGCATAGAAATTAAAACATGAATTGAAAACTTTGAACAATATCTAATATCCTACCCAGCTTATTGAATAAGCAATCTAAGAACCCTATAAGCTCTTCCAAATTTAGCTTATCATCCAAAAGCTTAAATCCGTACCAATATAAGCAAAGGTATATAAATGAATTTCAATGAAACTGTATTATAAAAGAGAGCTTGAACTGATTTTTAAGTAGCTTAAAAGTAGAAATGAGAGCTTATTGATGATTAAGTGAATTTTAAAAAGAGCTTAATTGTATAAAAGTAAACCAAAATTTAAGGACATAATTGAAATAAAACTGAATTTCATTAATCCAAGAGAGAAGGTTCTAGGCTTTTGGACGCTCCTTTTGATCTCATCCATCCATTCATAACTAACTCTGAATCAAATGATCACATCCCTTGATTTGAGTGCACGTCACATCTTCCAATCATATTTGTTAGGATCGCCAGCGTGTCAATTTTTAGTCAGACGTGTCAGACGGAGCTTCTAGAAATGTTAATTGCAACTTAAGTGGGGTTAATTGGGTGTACAAGTTGTGCAGGGTAAATTTGGGCACGAAGGTAAATAGTAAAACTGATTTTCCCGCCCCCTTTTTCTTTATATGTTTTCTTTGTTTGACCCGTAGCTTAAAATGGCTGACTTGGGCTTGTATATAAAGGGTTTGGGCCGCGGTTTTAGTTTTGGGCTCAGGTAAATGGATTTGTGATTTTGGGTTTATAATAGACTTAACGACCGTTAGTCCCTAAGTAATAAAGGACTAACGGTGTTATTCATTTAAGGACTTATGGTGAAATAGGTTTAACAATAAGGGTTGATTTGGTATTTTGAAGTTTTTGTCATCAGGTGGGTTGACTAAGCTTGACCATGGTTGAATTTTGTTGACCTTGGTTGACCATAATTGATACCTTCCCGTCTCTTGTGTACTCTTTTCGTTCCCGTGTCCATTTTTGTCTGGTTTTAGCTCTTTTCTTGTGATTTTTGCAATATCCGTACCTACACATTCACAAAAGACAAAATACACATATACAAGTATAATTATGCACATTTTCATCTTTTTAGGGTCATTTTTGATATAAAACGGATATGTGATTTCTCACATATCAAAATTCCCCAAACTAAGTGATTGTCGTGTCCTCACGCAATGTTATATGCTCTAAAACCAAATACTCCAAAACCTCCCCAAACTAATCCTTTGAAAAGTAGCAAAGTCTTTTGTGGGGAAAGTTAAGAAATCACAAGTTTTAAAACACCCCGTTTTCCCATTTTTCAAAAAAGATTTTTTTATTTTTTTATGATTTTCATAAATTTCAACTTACAACTTATTCATGTGTGACATAATGTATTACTTTCATTATTCATTGATAACTTTTAGGATCACGGAACAAAAAGCACAAAAAGTATCCAAATGGATAAATTCATCGTCCCCGACTTTCACTTCTCCAAGCCAAGCTTAAAAACAAGATCATTGTAAAATACAAGTTATGATGCTAACACTACTCATAAAAGCTAATTGTGTATTACTTTTCCTCCCTTATTCCTAATTTTGTATCTCAAGATTTTATTTAAGTCATATACCCGAAGGCTCTTTAAGACTTTATTTTGATACTTATTAATTCCAAAAATAAAGCGTAACAGTTAAAAACGCAATAATTAGTTCCTAGCCCTTTTCAAAAGATCAAATGTCATCAAAATTAAGTCTACATCGAGGAGACCAAAATTTGTCTTTTATTAGGTTTACTTAAAGCATGAACCATTCTCATGTCATATACCCTTAGGCTCTTTAAGACATAAATGGACCAATTTTATTTGCACCATATACCCTAAGGCTCTTTAAGGTACAAACAAGACAAAAATTAAGCAACAATATCCATTCCATATACCCTAAGGCTCTTTAAGGAATGAATAAAGGCAATAATTTTACTTATTAAATTTCCTCGCGATTACCCCATATACCCTAAGGCTCTTTAAGGGATAAGCAATATATTTATTAATGTGATACATATAGTATGCCAAATTAAGTATTCCTGATGTGTACTCATCTTAATCACAAATGAACTAAAGAAAACTTCCATTAACTAATTATTAACCAAAAAACCGCACAAGTCTCTATTTAATAAACAACTACAAATAAAAGGTGAAACAAGCTAATGGAGAAAAAGCCACAATTAACACTTATGACCTTAAAAGAAAATCAACTATATATGTATAGCATCAAAACGTTATATTTCTACTCTATCATCCTCTTGTTCTTCAACAATTTAAATTTCTAATAAAGAAACTCTGAATGCTTAGACCTAATAAATCGATCTTACATATTGACATTCAATTATGTGAACTTAGCAAAGTCTTGAGACTTATTTCAAGCATAGACATTGCATTTATAGCTCCTTGTATAAAAGATTAGCAAATTTCAATCTATTTACGTTAAGGAGAAAAGCTAAGATATAAAAATGTTCGGGTCAAAATTTACTTTTGTTCTCACCAACAGAAAGCCTACATTCGTGTCAAAATACTTATTCTTTTATCAACTATTTTAATTATTTTATCATCAATTTTTTTTCACATTATATATATTATAAAAATATAAATTATATATATATACTATATTATAAGTATATATATTATAAATAATGGTGAAAAACGAGGTATGTGAGAACAACGGGCAAAAGTAGGTAAGATCATATCGAAGATATACTACCCCATACTAAAATTAAACATTGTCCTTAATGTTTCCTAGTCTAAGGTTCGAAACCCCATACTAGAACTCAAAAAGTCGAATGCATAATCCGAGCATGGAGAAAGTATTACAAAAATCTTAAGCCGTTTATTAGGTATATGTTAGTCGATAATAATCTAGGATATCGGATTTCCCCAAACTAATGGCAAGCAAAGGCTAGGAAGCTCGAGTGAACCGGGACAAAACACCGAACACGAGAGTCTTCAAAAATTTTGGGTCAACCCTACAAACAATCACAAGCACAAACAACAAGAATCGCAAGAGTACAAGCCTCCTCACATCACATTAGAAATAAGAAAGAAAGAAAAATAGATAAGCATGGGGTGCCTCCCACGAAGCGCTTTGTTTTTAGTAACCGAGTCACTAGCCTGACTCGACCCCGAATTGAGTTGTCCATGGGGATGGTTTAAGTGGAAGAGGAAACTTTCATTTGACTTTTAAATGCCACCGGCTCTAGAGAAGAAAAATGAAAAGAAAAGATGCCGGGGTCAAAAATGATATCCTCACTCCCGGAGCAGAGAGGAAAAGGAGAAACCACCGGATAAGTGAAATAAGGAAGAAAAGTTCGGATAACATATGTGAAGGAAAGATAATGGCGATCCTCAAAGGTTAAGCTCTCATATGTAGGAGAAAATTTTGTCTCATGAATCCCGGGGTCGAAAACTTTGTCCTTGGTCATCAAATCATCATTATCAGGTCATCCTTAAAGCCTTGTGGTTCATGATCGAAAAACACTTCGGGGAAGAGATTATGGGTGGTGTTATGCAAAATCTCAAGAACGTCTCCCTCTGAGTCATTATAATCGTCTAGAAAAGCATCGATCTTATTAATATCGCCTCCTGGGTCGAAACACTCATCCTCATCAAAAAGAGGTGTGTTAAGTAAAACTGGCTCATTAGAAACATTAGAGTCCTCGCTCTCGACATCCTCTAATATCTCTTTAAAGAGAGGATTAATGTTACTAGAGTTGTAATTGTCATCAAATTCAAAAAGAGAGTTCGAATAAATTCGAAAATTTACTTCTTGAACATCCTTCTTAAGAAATGATTCGTCATCTCCCGGTGGAGGTAAGCAAACTAGAGCAGGTTCGTTGGTGAACCTCTCGGGATTAGGATCAAACGTAATCTTAGGTGAAAAATCTGTTGACGGATCACGGTTAAGCAACAATTCAATTTCTCTAAGATCGGCTTC
This sequence comes from Tanacetum coccineum, assembly GCA_026074375.1. Taxonomy (NCBI): domain Eukaryota; kingdom Viridiplantae; phylum Streptophyta; class Magnoliopsida; order Asterales; family Asteraceae; genus Tanacetum; species Tanacetum coccineum. Next base: position 10,455 of record BQNB010093263.1, on the reverse strand, counting down.
AAAATCAACATCCTCATTTCCCGGTGGAAATGGGTCAAGAAGAGCGAGTTCATCGGTGAACTCCTCAAGAATAGAATTGCTAGTCTCAAAAGATATGAGACTAGGACGAGAATCAGAAAGCGGAGTGGTATTGCCACTCGAGGGATGATTCGATTTTTTTAATTTTAATTCTTCTTCAAAACTATCCTCGCATGAGACATCAATGAAATTAATCATTTTAATTGACTTGTTTGCATGCTTTTGAGGATTCTTATCGACATGAAAAATTAATCGTTCATCCCCGTTCCTTAAGATAAGCTCTCCTTCATACACATCAATTAAGCCACAGCCGGTCCTCAAAAAGGATCTCCCAAGAATGAGAGGAACCCGAGGATCGGCTTCAAAATCAACAACAACAAAGTCGGTAGGAAAGTGAAACTTTCCCACTTTGACAAAAACGTCTTCGGCGAGTCCTTTAGGACGAGTAATGGATCGATCCGCTAAATCTAAAGTCATTCGTGTGGGGGTAAGTTCGGGTAGGGAAAGATTTTTCCAATTGGAAAGAGGCATAAGATTTATGCTCGTGCCAAGATCGGCCAAGGCGTAACATACATCCATTCCCGGGAAATCACATGGTATAAGAAACTTGCCGGGATCTCCAAGCTTTTCGGGAAGCTTCTTAAGGAGCATCACCGAGCAATTCTCATTCAACGGTATCTTAGCTAATTCAAACAACTTGTCCTTATTCATGAGCAAATTCTTAATCGTAGGGGCAAATCTTGGCATCAAAAGTAAAGCGTCCGCGAAGCTAATGTTGAAGCGCAAATCTTGAAAGATTTGAAAGATCTTCTCCATTTGATTCGAAGCTTTTTCACGGAGCTCTTGGTCATTAAGTCTCGAAGGATATGGAATATTAGGCTTAGGTAAAGTCTTCGAAACATCGGGTTCCGGAATCGGAATGGGGTTAACCGAAGGTTGGATGTGAGCGGTACTTCCTTGGAAATTAGTTTGCACCTTATCCGTTATCCTCGGTTTCTCGTTCTACTACCTTTTTGGGAGAAGGATTAGTAGGAATCGAAGGTCCCTCATAAGCAACACCACTTCGAGTAGTGATTGCTTTCATCTCACACTTCGGGTTAGGAATAGTATTACTCGGAAGAGTACCCGAAGTTGAGGCTTGGTTTTGGAAAAATCCACTTAACATATTTTGCAAATTATTTTGAAAAGCATTTTGTTGATTCATCAAGACGGTTTGTTGAGTCTTCATTGTATTTTGAATTTCATTCTTAAATTCTCCTTTCAACGAGTTGATTTGACTTTGCATGTTTCTCATCATTTGATCATTAGATTTCATGTAATTTGAAAACTCATTTGAAATCCCTTGTTGAACTTGATTAGTAGGAGCTTGAAAACCTTGATTTCCATGAAAATTATTTCCCCGATTAAAATTATTCCCTTGACCTTGATTTTGATTATACCTATTTTGACTATTTTGCACCGGAGCAAAACCGGGTGGTGCCATTTGGTTGCTAACACGGTTTAGAGGAGCTACTTGATTGTAAGTACCCGTTGCCGCACAAATACTAGTGTGATTGCTATCGGTATTAGGACAATTCGAGTTGAGATCCCTAATGATTTTGGCCAACCATCACATGCATTCAACCGGATTTGATTTAGGTCTTTACCAAGAGCCGTACCTCTTGGACTAGCCACTTTTCATTCTAAGAATATGGCAAGGGAAAACCATCCAGTTTTGGGTAACCTGGCAACCATCAATGGATTTTATAAGCCTTTACCACATAACCGTTTGCTTGTGGGCTAGACAATCCTTGGGACCCAGGAAGGGGTTACTCCCATGGTGGATTGCAAACTATCTCAACTCATTGGTACTGGTTAGACACATCAGTCAGTTGTGGGACTCTATGATTTAAGCACAATCATTAAAGCTTATATTCAATTCATTCTGGTCATAGACCTGGGAATTGAAACCATACCTTAATTGATTCTAGCCTGATGGCCTGGCAATTGAGAACCATAGAGTGTTGCACCAAAACATTATTATCCGTTAAAGATTGTGCCATAAAACCAGTTATTCAACTTAGTTCAATGAAATACAAGATGAGCTGAAAACAAATGCTCATCTGCAGTTTAAAAAACACAGTGATCCTGTTCCAAAAAGAGTCATACCATACAACCAGATTTTCAAGAGACAAAAACAATTTACAACAAGCTGCACGCAAAATATAGAAGAAAAACAGCAAAAAAAAAAAATAAACAAAAATAATAATTAAGAGTATATAACAAACTTATTTACTATTACAGTCATGAACCTTAGGACGCCTTGAATCAGAAATTTGTTTCTTGAGAAAGGCAATTACTGAACGACAGTGGTAGTTCATTTTCCCACTTTTCGTGACAAATTTACCAGCTGATGACGAGCATTCTTTCAATAAGATGACAGAGGAGAGTAATTCTTGTCGCAACATATGTCTCACTAGCTCCACTAACCGTAGCTCCAACACCATGTATACCAGTATAAGGAATTATAAGCTTCCAGCTTTGAATAATCCAAGTGTGTTGGTCTTACTATACATCACTTACCATCATTCAATTCAGGTAAATCTATCAAAAACCTTATGATCTCCCAAAGACAAGACTGTAGGAACCCGTTTTAATACTTCACTTCATAACCCGAACCACGAATCGTGAATAAGAAAAGAGAAAGAGAGTTAGAGAGTAGAAAGAGAGATGAGAGAGAGTTGAGAGAGAATAAGAAAAAAAATATTTTGAATAATGAAAATTAGATTTAGATATTTTCTAAAAGAAAATATCTCATATATATATAGATATTTTCTTTTAGAAAATATCTAAATATACATATTACTCCTCCTTTCTACATTTAATGTGAAGCTGCGGGTTATTTAACTAGGACCCGGGGCTCGGGTTTTTGTTTGGATAAACCGAAACATATACAATATTAGATTATTCTATGAGCCCGATCTCGATATTGATCCTGTTACAACCATTACTATATGTAAAGACCGAAGCTTCCATCTGTAGAGTGTGACCGAGGCTTTTTTTCCTTGTTCGGACTAATTTATTGACGGCTAAACAATCTCCTGAAGTGAGGTCTTGAATACAGGACGGAGCTTCTTTATTGGACTCAATAAAATTGAGGCTAACAATCTCCCTGAGGAGTTCATTGTCTCGACACTCTTTATGAGATCAGTGAGGATTGCTTTTGTCGTTTAAGTCGAGTTTGTTCCCTTGTCTTTGTCTTCGTTATATGTTGTAGGCTTGTTACTTCATGCTTTGCGATCTTGATTTGAGCCTGTGTCATTGTTTTTATCGTCTTTGCCATCTGCGACTTTTGTTTTTGACCAACATGCGCATACTTTGCTTTTCCTTGAATGCTTTAAATCTCAGTGTCTTGCGGAAGACTTTGTCTTTAAATCTTGAGCTTTTAGTTTGTATGTCTTCGTAGATTGAGCATTTGAGATGGATTGAGGTTGCCGTTATCCACCGTTTGCAACCTTCAAGTTTTGTTAGTGATATACGAGAAAATGATTTGAAAATCAATCGGTCGTGCATCGTTAAAGAGTTTTTGTAACACATCGAGGAGTGTCATGATTTATCACAAAAATTCATCAAACAGTCATTCATTTTCTGGACCCAAATCGATATCAGTTGTCACAAGTTTGGATTTCATTTAGAATCTCGAGTCCCTACGCAGTGCTGTTTGATGAGGACACTGGTAGGATGTTCCTTTCTTCATTGTGAATACTAAAGAGTATCACTTGAATGTTTGAAAATATCACAATGATATTACGTAGGACTCTTGATAACAGCTTGTGAACTGATATGTTCATCATATGTTTGAAATGGAATGTGTCCTAACGAGATTTTTGATTTGATCTCTTGGCTTAGACTCGATTTAGTGCATTTTGGTTTTAGTACTCGGAGGCTGGGCAGTTTGCCACGCTATTCAATATCCACAATCTCGTGAGTGAGATGTAATAGTAAGTGGTATCCAGTGGACAATGAGACATAGTTTATGTTGAGAGAAACCGAATGGTCTGAGGAAGGGTTGTGCATTGCTTACTGGGGTCCATTGATGTCGTTTTCATATACCAGCAATCATCTTGTGATTCTGATAGATTATGTATTGACCCGGTTTCTGCCTTAAGTTGTGTGGAGGGCTTCTTTATTTAGACCCTTTATCCATACATTTCTTTTTCATTCTTAACGACTTTCGCAAGATGTTACCCAAGACGTAGTTACTAACAACTGTTGTGATTGTTCTAGTGTTAACTCAATCTTAGGCGGAATTATTCCTAGATTTAACATTCATCTCCATCATACCTAAGGACTGCTATTTCTAATTTGGATTATCCTTGGGTAGATCCTCCGGTCTGGTTGGATATAGGATGATGTCTCTAACCTAACCACTCTTATTACTTCAGAATCGTCATGGATTTAAGATGTGTTGGGTATAGATTGAAACTATTAGAAACCTTTTCTTTAGCACTACTGAGTCGAATAGATTCATTTTGAATTACATTTTTCCCTTATTTGGAAATAATAAACACTTTGTTTTTGAATTATCTTTGTGATTCATTATGTCTTGGAAAATCTGTGGGAGAAAATATGGTCAGCATGCATGGTTTGGAACATTTTGATAATGTTTTGAATACATTAAGAGATGGTCATTTTTGATGTATCAAGAACATTAAAACGTTGCTTTTCGAAAAATCCCCTCAAAAATAGGGACCAATGAAAAAAAATTGTGTCTTTGAAAACATTGTGAGGGATGTAAGTGTTGAACACACATTTTGAAAGATTATGAATTGTCATCGAGAAATTCTTGAAGAATTGCTCTGTTCAACTTTTTGAAAAACCCAGATGTTAGAGGATTATCTCATTAACGGTTAAGGGTAAGCGCATGAAAAAGTACACTTTCCTTTTTCTTGAGCTAAGATATTGAGGTCTTTTAAGAACAGCTCAAGACCGGAGAAACGTTAATTTTCTCGTGGTGAGGATAAGTTTTAACTCTCCTTTATTTGAAAGTCCGGGTTATGTACTCTGACATTTGCACATAAGCTTTAGAAAATTAGGAAATGACTTGTTTGAAACTATTTGAAAAAACTCTCATCGAACTTATTTACACACCCGTGTCAATGTTAATCGACATTTCTAAGCCACGTTAAGATTGTTATCGATTCCAAGAGGACATGTCGAGGAAGATTCTTTTGGAAATTTCTGATTTTGGTATTTTCTTTTTGAAGTTTTATATTTTTGATACTTTTGCTTTTCTCAAAAAAATGTACAGGTTGATGTTTATCATGATATCAAGCAGTCTCATTTGTCAGAACTCAGTTCGCTGGAGTCAAAATCTCATACCAATCCTTCTGACAAGATACTTAAACGATCCTCAGGAAAGGGCTTTCGTAAATATGTCAGCTATTGGTATTCAGTTCTGACAAAAGATAATTCTTTATACATTTTCACCTGTTCCTTTCTGAAGTGATACGAGTTTGGATGTGCTTTGTTCGCCGATGTTGTACGGGGTTGCATGAGATCGCTATGGCTGACTGGAGAAGTCGCGTACAACGGTATTTTGTTGTACGTTGAAGCCATAATTTGAGCTGTGTCTCATCCACATTCTTGAGCACAACTTGCAGATAACGTCCACATTACTCCTGCCTCTGCCTGTAAGACATTGCAGTTCAGTTTTGTTTCTTTGACATCCAGCTTACAAGTTCTATCACCATAGGAACTGTATCCTCCAGAAGTGCCTTTTCCGTGTTATAAGGCATCCGACATGATTCAGCGTCTGAAATTTGTGTTAGTTCAAGGCCAGAATCCTTTGGATACCAGAGTCTCCATGTTAATGTAAAAGGCTTCCTTTAGGTATTTAAAGATTCTTTTACCTCCTTGACGGTAGCTTTTGTGTTGGTCGTGCTTGATAAACGGCACGTGATACTGCTTTGCACTAAGTCTGGTTCTACTAGATGTCAAGTACATTGAGTGACACGATTTTACTACATAATCAATTGGTCTACGGTTGTCTCCAATCAAATCTTACATCTAAGTTTTGGTGTTGTTGTAGCTATGGTGTACCAATGGCGTGACAGTTGTCCATATTAAGCTTTTTCAGAATTATTCTAAAGGCGTACTTGGCTGATTGATAAGAAAATACTTTTGGGGACTGGTGGATCTGAAGTCGCCTAAAAAGAATTTCATCTCCCCTTTAAGGGAAATTTCAAATCTACTGTGCATTAATTTTCTCATAAGCCGTTATTGAATATTGTAGATTTGCTCGGATCCAATTAATTATGTCATCAACGCGCGCTGATATAATTTGCTCAAGTAGATATCCTCGTATTTTATCTTGATAAAGTTGGGAAATTGTAGGAGTTCAACGTTTTTATGGCTTCACTTCATAACCCGAACACTAATCGTGATAAGAAAAGAGAAGAGTGTTGGAGAGTAGAAGAGAGAGATGAGAGTGTGTTGAGAGAGAATATGAATAACATTATTTTGGGATAATTGAAAATTTGATTTGGATACTTTTCATAAAGAATATTATCTCATATACTATATAGTTGTTTCTTTTTGTAAATATATAAATATATATACTATATACCCTACACATTTAATTGTGACGCACGCGGGATATTTATCTAGGACCGGGCTCGGGTTTTGTGGCGGAGTAACCGAAACTTTATAAATATTTAGATTATCTATCGAGCCCGATTCCCGATATTTTCCGTTACAACATTAACTAATAAAAGACCGAAGCTCCATCGTAGAGTGACCGAGCTTCCTTGTTTGACTCAATAAATTGAGGCTAACAAGACCAACTCCCGCAGCTTTCTTATCCTAATAAAATGTCATCACACGGCCATAGATGATCATCAAGTCTGTTCTCCGTATCCATGTGAATGGATTTCCTAAGTCTGAGAATCACTTGCGAGAATTGTCTTTCCTGTAGATGACATTGACCCAGCCTAACCCCGTAGGCAATAACTCCCAGTCAACAACAACATGCATATTAACGGATGTATCATCATCAGAAGCAGAATCTGCATCAGAAGCATACTTAATGCACAATTTGTGTTCAGCTTTAGGATCTCCATCTTTAATAGGAATGGTAGAGTGAGAAATAAAACACCTTTCGCCTAATCGCTTCTTCATTGGTACCTCCTTCTTGAGTGAGGAAGCAGTTTGTTGTGCTGTCAGAAGTAGTGTTAGAATGAACTTCAACATCTTTGTTGTAGTTTTTGAGAAGGAACATTCACAACAGATGGGTTGTTTTGATTCATCAGGAACAGAGAATGTGGAGCTCAGTTGGTTTGGACTTCTTTGAACTAGCTTGTTCATATGGCACAGGTCTTTTAAGAGACCTCTTGATGTTTAGAGATTTCAATTCTGCAATAGCTGCTCTGATTTTGTCAAACTCAGTTTTGAGTTGAACATCGGAAAATGACTTCACATGCTTCATGGTCCATCTTGTAGTATAAATGGTGGAGCTTTGATTCTTCACAAAAGTTCTCATATAAGCTTCTGTTTTGCACAGGCATAGCTTATTCCTCTTGTCCCTGAAATGCTGTGTCAGCAAAATCCTCTTCTTCTTTGAGCATCAGAGTGACATTCTTTCAGCATAAGTTATCGTCATTGGACATCAGGACCGAAAGATCAGCAGAAAGTCCTTGATTGGCGCATAAAACTTGACTAATTATGTCATTCAACAATCAGATTATGTATCAGTATTTTGCTGAATCTGCACATCCCTGTTGTCTTTTCCTTTTGCTTCTCTTATCTCTCTTCCAACTCAGCCTGCTCTTCTCATACATTACTAGCAGCTTCTTCACCTAACATGTTTCTCTTTTTGCCTAAGTTCTTTCTTTGATGGAGGGTCTTCTTCCAACACGGAGATTTACCCTGTTGGAAGATCAGCAGAAGGACAGTAGTTAGCTCAGCCGGACGCAAAAACACCGCAAAGGCATCAGAAGGAATCAGAGGAAACTATGAGGAATATCAGCAGCATGAGAATCCACAGGAGGAACTGCTGAAGCAGCAGCAGCTGTAGCAGCTGCCTTAGCCAGCTTGATAAGAGGATCAACATCTTCCTCAGCATCCTCTTCCTTGTCAGAAATAGTTATCTTCAAATTCCTTTTATACCTTTGAGTTTATCCTCCAACAACTTTACCTTCTTTACCAGCTTTCCTACTACCTCCTTGAATAGCAGCTTGTGTGCTTTAAATTCAGATTCTTGAGTATTTACTTTCTGCATAAGAGTGGACACTAGAGAAGACAAGGCTGTTAGTTTATCAAGGTCCTCATCACCTCCTGAGGTTGTACCTGCAGGTGGAGCTTGTATGGACCTAGGAGGTAAGGTATGAAGAGAACCTCCCATTGTTTCATCTTCCACATTTGTGGAAGTGAATAGGTCAGGAGCAGACTCATGAGGTCTTGAAGAAGGATACAATGTTAGGGTCTGAAAAGGGACCCTGCTCATTCACTAGAGCACTAGAAGTAGTAGTTGTTGGTCTGGGTGGTGTGGATTCATGATCATGAGAGTGATCAGGTTCAGTTCTAGCTAGGGACTAGTTTGAGGGTTAGTGGGGCAGCTTCCCCTGACTTTCACTGCAATTGCAGCTTGCGTCAGGGGAAGCATTGTATCCCAAAAGTAGTCATATGGTCCCCTTGGAAATTTAAACCTCATGTTAGCAAACATTTTGCTTGTCAGTTTAAAGGCATGATATTGTTTGGTATTCTTAGGTTCAATTTCCAAAATTCATTTGAGAAACCTAGTGTAACATCAAAAACTTTTTAGGATTGTTGATGTTGTTAACCATCCCTTTGAAAATATAGCTTGACCAATTATACCTCCTCCCCTCAGTCAAACAAATAAGAGCAATGGCCACTTGGCTTCCAAATTGATCCCAGCTACCTGATTTGGAACTGAGACAATGCAAGATAGTGTGAACTAAGAACCTCCATTGAGGTGAGAATTTGTTTTTGTGGAAGGTCAGCTTGCCATCAGTGAGGTATCACAGATTGTCCATACCTAAGTTAGGTAGATATGGGCAAGTCCTAACACCATCCTCATCATTAATTGAAGTGGTCCTAATAATGATTCAGTTATAGTATAGGGAGCACTGGGTCGTTTATACCCCAAGAATCGTGAAATTGAAACTTCATTTTTTATTTGGACAATGATTTGAATTGGTTTTAGACTTTTTGAATTGGTTTTCTTATCCTACAATTAAAAACACATAAAACATTCAAAAGAAAACAATTAAGCACCAAAACGATAACGGGAATTAAAGAAATGCGACAATTAAAACCTAAATTATCTAAAATTAAACCTAAATGATTTCTTTCTACTTTTTCTAATCCTAATTGACTATATTATAATAAAAAGCTAAGGAAATCCTAAACCGAGGGTGCTTAAAGTAAAAAACAAAGAAAACAAGAGCAAGAATCAAATACCGTTCTTTAAAAAAATGAAATTCTTAAATTTTAACCCTATGAAAGTAAATTTGAATTCTATAAGACCTAAATGACAAAAGAAAATTTTCAGAAAAAGAATTTTATTTTTTTGATTATTTTTCTATTTTTTATGATTTTTTAATGTTTGTAAACAAAATAAATGTACGAAAATTATAAAAAATTGAAATAAAAATCTAAGAAAATTACTGAAAATAGCTAAAGTTGAAAAGGTTGAATGAAAAATAAAGGCAAAGAAAATGCTTAAATGAATAAGCACAGAAAAAGGAAATAAGCATTCGAATTGCTTATTGATAAAAGAGCTTAAAAAGTGTTAAAAGGATTGATGTTGCACCCATGGACGTAAAAGTCCCAAGGGCGCAGTGGTGTGAGTGTGTTGAGTTGAGACGTTAAAAGGGTTTGAGCCTTGCTCACCACTAACTTCCTTGGCTTCCCCTTTTTTACTTTTTGCAAAAATTTTAAGAAACAAAGTTGTTAAGCAGCTGAAAATAAGCTACTTTTATGAAAACAACTTTGTTCAAAATCACTAATAAGCTAGAAAATAGCTTAATACTATGACAGATAACACTTAACTAAATTTTGCTTTTTCTCAAAACTGAAAGAAACTAATAAGCTAAAATAAGCTCAAACAGAATCAATATAAGCTACACTACCCTATTACAAACCTAATAAGCAAGCAGGAACAAGAATTAAGCTAAAATTATAAGTTATAAGCTAAAAAATCAAATAAGCATTTTTTGTGAAAAACTGTTTCCAAATCAGACAAACATGCAACTTTGATCTTAATTTTAAGCAAGCTAAAAGATCCTTATGGCTTATTGACTTGAACCAGCTTAAACCTTGACCTATAAGCTACTTAAAACAGCTTTTGAAAAGTAATTTGAAAATCAAATAAGCAAAGAAAAGGCTAATTGAAAAAGTTATTTTTAAAAGTTACACTATTTTTTTTGGTTTTTTCAA
>BQNB010093262.1:12909-26410 GCA_026074375.1 Tanacetum coccineum | reverse complement strand
TCGCGACTCCATGGTTACTATGATATGATTTGTTTGGGCTTGGTAATTAGACTTGATTTGATTTTCTGATTCATCTTACCATACACTATGAATTGACTTCTGATTTGTCTTACTATGATATGATTTGTTTGGGCTTGGTAATTGGACTTGATTTGATTTTCTGATTCATCTTACCTTACACTATGAATTGACTTCTAATTTGTCTTACCTTATATTTGTATTCCTTTGATCATGTCTTGTGATATCCTTTGCACCTTATATCGTATCCTTTGATTTTCTGTTATCTTTTGCGTTCGATTATATATATATCTGTTCACTGGGCTTCGTAAGCTCAGCCGCATTTTCTTTTCCTGCGGCAGGTATCTAAGCTAGGAGCTGGGGTTGCTTTCGGGATATGAGTGCTGAGTGTGGACTTACCCTAGAGATCTTAGTTTTGATATATGAATTGTTTCTTTTCGAGACCTTCGTTATTTCGGTTATTTCGTTTGGATATGTCTGTCTTTTAAGAACTTATGTACCTTAAGTCATGTTGACTTATTTTCCTTTGGTTATTTATTTGAGACTTCCGCTGTTTATGCTTGTGTTATGATTATGTATGCCTTTGATGTCACACCATATTTGTAATACTTCTACCCTTTAGGGTCGGGGCGTTACATAAGCTAAAGAAATAAGCTACTATGAAAAGCTAGAAACTTTAAGCTAGAAAATAAGTTATATATTTAAACTAAAGACAATAAGCTATTAAAAATGAAAACTTTAGATCTAAATCCACCCGAAACTAAGGTGTTCAACTCCAAAAACTAAACGAGAGATGGGTATATTTCAGGATTAGACCTAAAATAATAAACCAAAAAGCTAAAAGAATAAGCTAAAAAACTAAAAATGAATACCGAAATTAAGCTCATCTTAATAAGCTATATCGAAGCTTATTAAAAAGCTTATCAAATCGAAACTAAAATATTAAATAAGCTTATTTGAATAAGCTATAAGGAAGCTTATTCGAATATAAGCTAAAGAGATGGATCCAAAATAAGCAATAAGAGAGAATTTATTTGGAAATAAGCTAGAAGAAAAAGAAAAGACAAAGGAATAAGCAAAAGCAATAAGCATAAAGTAAAATTAACCTTTTAAAATCAACATCTTCATTAATAGAATTAAGCCAAGAGTACATTAAGCTAAAACTAATAAGCTTTTAAAGCTTTTACAAAATAAGCTAAATCTAATAATCTAATCTACTCCTACTCCTGAAACAAAATAACCTAAAAATGTGAAAGAAATCCTACTAACTAACTAATGAATTCGTCTGGAAATGAAGGGGTTATAAAGGCCCATCAATGTTGGGGCAATTTGGTCTTTTTGCACGTACGCGCTTTTGCCAGCTGATATCAACGTGTATGAGCCAATCTCGAGCTGCCACCTGCCCTCTTGTAAAATTCTCGGATCCAAAAGCCAATCATTTTCCCCACTCATTGCCTCGAATTAACACAACCTTGTATTGACCTCTAACGCGTTTTTGCCACGTGTCGCCTTCTGATAGGCTAGCCACCATGTAACCGCCACTGTACATGTAACTTCACAGAACCTGCCACTTGACAACCTCGGACTGACATGTCAGTCTGACAACCTCGTACCTGCACAGTAAGCATGTCAGGAGTGGCACGTGATAGGTTGTCATTGGACAGCCACCGCCATGTGGCCAAAGTGGGACCCACTTTCTACATCATTGCTGACGTGGCAGCCATGGGTGTCAGCCACGTGGCGCTGACATGGATAATACCAAAGTAGCCATAGCCCGAATCAAACCTGGGTTATCCCGAGTATGAATTCAAGGGACACCCACAAGTCCAACTGAGCTAAGCATAGCTTTAGTTATATATATGCATAGTATATATTTTAATGGCTTTTTGGCTTGGTCCGGTTTATTTAAATAAAAGGGTAATAAAGGATTTTGACTGGTTCATATAAAAAGATTTAGGCAGGTTCAAAATGAGAGAAAGGTAGCAATGGATTCGTAATTTTGTGCTCTTTCCAATGAGGTGCTCGGGGAATGTCACACCCCCAAACGGGGCCTGGATGAAATACACGTATCCGGGGTGTGACATCATAATATACATCATACAAGATACAAAGAATGACCTCTAAAGGTACGTTTGAAAATCCAACATCGTTGCATTAATTAAAATAGTTAAAGTTTGACATAAGTTTAAAGATAATATGTGGAAGCGAATAAAAGTTTTAGAAATTGACAACGATGTTTAAAAAGTAGATAATAGCGTTTCTTGAAAATCGGCCCAATGCATAGCGACACCAAATAGCAAGCAAAGACATTCACAGCTAAGCACCTGAGAAAAACATTCTAAAACGGTCAACATTAAGTTGAGTGAATTCATAAGTTTGAATTTAGTATTAAAAGTGGACCACAAGTTCACAGTACACACGTGACAGTTATAACAGATACAACTTCACATAAAAAGCATTTACGTTTGCACTAAGCTCATGACACCGAAGCTCAATTTAAAAGGAAGCATTTTATATGCCAAATAATATTCCGCGCCCTAAAGGTATCTGACCAAGATCACCTATTGACATTCCGACATGGTATATATCCGTTTCTTCAGACCTCCGAAACTAGTAAGCGCTACTTACCCGGATAGGGATAATTAGTCCTGATAGATCTATTTACAACATTCGCGCTCACTTAACTAGTACGGTCGGTTAAGCAATTGACGGTTCATGATAATTCGGGCATTAGTGGTCTATTCGCTACTTAGGCAACACGTAATCAGGAAAAAGAAACGTAACGTAACTGTGTCCATTGTTTGAAAACAAGCAATGTTTCTCACCCCAAAATAGTAAAGTAAAAGTAGTAAAACATGGGGCTTTGAACTCACCTTAGCAAAATGAGCAAATGATAATCACGCAAGTAAAAGATGATATAAAAATCTGGCCACGACCTAGAATAATAACGCGTCTCAGAACACAGAAAGTATGCCAAGAATTGCACAATATGTTCATCACCAAAATACATCCATGTGTGTTTGCTTTAGTTTGATTATCAAATCATGACGAAATAAAATCATATAGTTTCCCGTTAAGTTTTGGGGTTTAACCAAAAATTACCATTTTTAGAAAGTTTCTATTTTAGGAAATTTTTTAGTTTCGGGACATACCGTCCCCTATATTTATTAAGTTTCCATATTTTCAAAACGCACTAACTAGCCCTAATCGCTTAACTTCTATGTATGTTTCGCTAAGTTTTACCAAACTTACTATTTTTAGTAACTTTAACGCTTTTCCTAAAATACGTTAACGACGTCTTTTTAAATGATACTAATCAATAGGCTATGTGTGACTATATGGTTTGCTAGTATACAGTGTTTAAAATGTCAAAAATGTCAAAAATGTTTCCGAAAGTGTTCGAAAAACTTCAATTTTACTTTCAACGGCACATATTCATCCGATTTTTCTGAAAAAATATTTCAAGTTTTTTTGGCTATAAAACTTGGTCGTTTTAAATCCAAATTTTATGTGCGATATTTAATAAACAAAAATATATATTCGAACGAGCTCTTCCAAAACTACTGTCCGCCTATGAAAACATTTGTAGGTTACAAAACTCAAACAAATTTGGGACAAAAGCACTTTTTTGCCAAAAACGCAAACACAATCCACCAAACTTCACATCCAGTGCTAATTAGCCTACTCTCTCATTTAAACTAATCCACAACAAAAACCCACCTAAATCTCTAACTATCCTTCATTTCTATTGTTGCAACACTCATCAACTCGCATCTCACCAAGAACATAACATTTAACTAGTGAAATAAAGTAGTATCATTATTTATGAAATCTTGTCTTTGAAATCTTTCAAAAATTAAAACACAACATGAGGATGTATGGATCTTGAACATATAAGAAGAACATTAGTAAACCACAAAGAAAGGTTCAAGACACTTACAAGAATGAAGAACAAGTAGAGAAATCACAAGATCTATACCCAAAATCACTAGATCTTGAAAACCCCCCAAATAATAACCAAACCCTAACTTGTAGATCCTGAAGAAAAACTTTTAAATCAAAGAACCGATACTTCAAAACACCTTAGATGTTCTTAGAAATGAACCTAGGATGCTTGGATTATGCAAGAAATCAAAGATATGGAAACCCTAAAAGGGGTGTTTGATGCCGTGAGTTAGAAGAGAGGGGGAAAGAGAGATGCGAAATTTAGATGAGGCTATGAAATGAAGTGAAACCCTAAGTTATAAGATGTGCTAGTATTTATAGGAAGATATTAGGGTTTAGGGAGTGTATACTAGTGTACATGTGACCAACACACACCAAAGGTGTGTGTGTGTGGTTCGGCTAGAATAAGGCCACAAGGACCATGGCTTGTAAATTTTAAAGTCTTGATTTGAATTGTATGCATAAGTTGGTCAAATGTGCAAGTCAAACTCTTACATAAGTTTTAGAGGTCACATGGAGAGGTTAGCATGGTAAGTGTGTTGAAAGGATTCCTCATGTGTCACTTTCATACACATGCATGAGACTTTCAAAAAAAGATGCATTTGATTTAATTTCAAGGCTTATGGTGCATTTGGTTTGGTTTAGGCATCCATATTTATAAGAGGGGGAGGGTTGGACAAAATTTTTGACTTATCAATATGAGATGGACGATAACTAAAGTTTATACCAAACGATTTTGAGTTTTCGGGGTTCCGTTAGGTCAAAAACGCGAAAAATGCAATTTAAACGCTAAAGCGTAAAAATAAATACCGGGTGTGATCGTAAACTACGAAACACTTAGAAAAGATAAATTAACTCATATAATATCTAAACTAATGAATATCCGATGCCGGGACGCGTCCGATGACGTTTTTCAGATTTACGCGGGTTAACTTCCCGGTAAACTGCCGGATTTAAACGTAACGTATAAAAATCAAAAATAATGATCGGAAAAGTTTAAAATTTTGACCGGAATTTCTTGGGGTGTGACATTATTACCCATTTAAAGAAGCTTTGTCCTCAAATCTTAGGACGTGGACGAAGGGTGAACGAAAAGATGAGGGTACTTTTTCTTCATTTGGTCCTCGCGCTCCCAAGTAAACTCGCGCCCTCATCTCAAATTCCAACGGACCTTCATGATTGGAATGCGGCTTTGCTTCAACCGTTTAACTTCTCAATCCGTAATTTCAACTGGTTCTTCAATGAAATGGAGCTTGTCATCTGGATCTCGTCTAACGGAATAGCTAGTGGTTCATCTATGAAACACTTCTTCAGATTGGAAACGTGAAAAGTACTATGAACTCGGCTTAATTACTCGTTCAAGTCGATAAGCAAGCGTTCCTACCATAGCAAGAATCTTGAAAGATCTAATATAACACGGGTTCAGCTTTCCCTGTTTGCTGAAATGTATCACTCCTTCCCAAGGTGATGCCTTTAACATGACCTTACCTCCAATTTGAAATTCTAAGTGTTTGTGTCTCATGCCCGCATAATTCTTTTAATGATCATGATTACCTAAATCGTGTCATAACTGCTTGTTATCTTTGGTAGTCTTATGATAAAATCTATGGCTATATTTTCCCATTTCTAATGGAGTATTTCTGGTTATACTAGTAAACCGGATGGATTCTGGTAATCGTCCCTCATCTTTAGACATGTCAAGCACTTACTGACATAGATGGTGATGCATGCTCCCATATTGGGCCATTGGTACAACCACTTAAGATTATGATATATCTTATCCGATTCTAGGATGGATGAAATAGTTAGGTTTGTGTGACTCATGCTGAACCAATTCTCCTAAGTTTCTAACACGTGGTAACCAACTCCTCCTCCTAATACAGAGAGTTCCATCAAGACGATTCTTAAACTCTTTGTCCATACCATGAAGGTTTTCATCTTTTAAGTTCTCTTTCTTGAGAGCTTCTACTCGTACCTCATGAATCTGTGGCGGTAGGTTTGAATTAATGGTTGTCACTAAGGCTCTCACCCTAAGAGGCTTAGCTCGTTTATTTCTGCTTAGAGCATCTACCGTAACGCTTGCTTTTCCAGGGTGATATCGAATCTTACCATCGAAATCACTGAGCAATCTTAACAATCTACGTGGTCTCATGTTCAATTCCTTTTGATCTAGAATGTGTTTTAATCTCTTATGGTTTATAAACATGGTATGCTTTATGCCATCCAAGCAGTTTTCCTAAATCTTGAAACTAAACACTATTTCTCCTAATTCTAGGTTGTGTGTCGAGTAGTTCTTCTAATAAACTTTCAGTTGTTGGGAGTCGTAAACTATCACCTTCTCCTTCTGCATCATTATAGTACCTAATCTATTATGCGAGGCGTTAATTTAAACCACAAAGCTTTTCTTTCTGTCGGGTAATGCTAAAATCGGTGCACTACAAAGTTCCTACATTAACAGTTGAAAGGCTTCCTCTTCTTTCTCTTCCCATTCGTATTTGACATTTTTCTGAGTTAGTTTGGTTTAGAGGTTTCTCTATCCTAGAGAAACCTTTGATAAATTGTTGGTAATAGCCGAAAAGACCTAATAATTTTCGTATCTTCGTTGGAGTCGTAGACGTTTCCTAATCCTTGCTTGACTCAATCTTGGCGAAATCAACATGAATGTCTTGACTATCAACACGTGGCCTAGAAATTGCACTTTCGGGAGCCAGAATTCACACTTAGAGAATTTGGTGTACAATTCCTTATTCTTAAGCTATCCCAAGATAAGCCTAAGGTGTTCCTAGTACTTCTTGTTTTTACTTGAGCAAATCGAGATATCATCGATGAATACTATCACAACTTATTTAAGTGCGATTTGCACACTCGATTCATGAGATCCATGAATACCCCTAGTGTGTTGATCAAACTAAATGGCATGACCTGAAACTTGAATTGTTCATAACGGGTCCTAAGTGTAGTCTTAGAATATCCTTTTCTCGAACTCTAATTAGTGGTCACTAGTCCTTAGGTTGATTTTCGAGTAAACGCTAGATCCTCATAGTTGAACAAAATGATCACCTATACTAGGTAATGGTAACGATTCTTTACGGTTAATTTATTCAATTCTCGGCTGTCGGTGTACATCCTGAAGGATCCATCCTTCTTTTTGACGAACAATATCGAAGCTCCCTAGGGTGAGGAACACGGTCTTATAAATCCTTTTGAGTATACGACATACTATGCCAAAGACGGTCAACTCTCTTTCTCTCAACACATAACATGCCTCCGAGTCTCAAGTTATCCCACTCCAACATATCAATCCAATCAAACAACTCTGCTTACTAGCAACTATCGATGCATATCCATCACTCCTATTGCTTTGAATCGTTAAAGTTTCATCATCCAAAGGTATACGGACAATCTTTTTATCACAAATGATCATGGCGTGGTACCTTGTCAACCAATTCACACCAATGATAACGTCGAAACTACCATGTTCTATGGGTATTAAGTCTATCATTCGGAAAACTCAGTATACAATCTCAAATGATTGTACAACGTCTAGATTCTTTCCGTCGGCTAACTTAACAGGGTATTTAGTGTCTACGGTAGATGGGACGATGCCACTTAAAGAGCCAAACTCAGCGGAGGTGAGGCTTCTATCAACTAGGTTCCATGCACTTGCAATAATTACGTCCTTTGCTTTAACTTCAGGTCCATCAAAAGTTTTGTCGGTACATGAATCTCATAATTTACGTGATTCTAACTCACGAAAAGGTAAGTATATTGAAGGAAATATCCTAGTTCTCTTGGTTATAATCCAATTAGAGTGATAAGTCTGTTACATTCTAAGTTCTTACAATCCATAATTATCGTGACTACGAGGTATAGGATTCGGTCTATCATCTAAGGGTATGGTGTTTCTATATACTAAGGTTTGAGAAAAATCTGCTTAGTTATGACGCTTATGGATATGAATACGAATACACGTGACCGACACGACTCACGAATACGCACGCAAAATATTAATAAAGCACGAGATCAATATAATCACGTTGACAATGTAGAGAAAAGAAAGAAAATAAAAATGGAAAGTAAGGGTAAATTGACAAAATTATATAGTGACTACTCCCAGCATAACATGGTCCTTCCTGAATTATACGTAGGTGATCAGGCTATGTATAATTAAGGACTAACGATGCAATGTTCATTTCGTCAAAACTAGTGTTATGTTTCTTAATGTTACATGGTATATACAATATGGTTTATAAGATAGCTAAATAGTTCGTAAAAACAAAGACAAGATAGTTTATATAGAGAGACAAAACATTTTGTAAAGTAACGTAAAATAGCTCAAGATGTGATATCAAAATAGTTTATGAGAAAGTCACTTGACGATTTATAACGTAACAGTAAGGGGGGTTCATAATATGGTATCAAATAGTTTACGAGTTGACAACCCAAAAATTTATAAAGTGACAACGTAATAGTTTGTAGAAGACACGAAGTAGTTCATAAGATGACGACGACATAGTTTATAATTTGACAGCGAAATAGTTTTTTTTAAAACGACAACGAATTAATTCATGAGGTGACAATGAAACGGTTTGTAAAATGACTGCAAAGTAGTTTATAATAGGGTAGCAAAAGAGTTTATAAATAACTGTAAAATAGGTTATAAGATGGAAACAAATTAGTTCATTAAATGATAGCCAGATAAGCTATAAGGTAATAGTAGGATAATTATAGGAGATTGACAAAACGGTTTATAGAATGATATCAAAATAGTTTAAAAGGTGTTAGCGAAATGGTTTATAAAATAGTGGCAAAAGAGTTTATGAACGACGACAAAATAGGTTAAAAGATAAAGACAAGTTAGTTTGAAAAGTGATTGTGAAAGTAGTTATGAGATGGCACTAGAACAGTTTATAAAACAACGGTGAAACAGTTTATGTTAATGAAGTAGTTTATAAGATTCCCACAAAAATGGTTTATAGGATGACAGGAAAACGGTTTATATAAAATACTAGCGGAATGGTTTATAAGATAATAGCAAAATGGTTTGGAAGGCGCTAGTGGAACGTCTTATATTAATGATAGCAAAATAGTTTATAGGGTGACGACGTAACAGTTTATAAGATGGTAACAAAATGCTTTTATAGAATGGTAGTAAAATGGTTAATACGCTGTCAGCAAAATGGTTCGCAGACTGATGGTAAAGTAGTTTATAAAATGTCTATAAAATAGTTTATGAGGTGACGCTAGAATGGTTTATAAATGATAGTGAAATGGTTTATAAGGTGTTGAAATAAACAAGAAGCTATCAGCTAAACGGTTTGTAAGCTGGCGGTAAAATAGTTTATAACGCGACAACTACTATGTTTATAAGACGACACTAAAATAGTTCATAGGATAACATACAATTAGTTTTATAACGACACTAAAATAGTTCATAGGATAACGTCCAATTAGTCTATAACAGTAAAGCGGTTTATAAAATAATAGTGAAATGGGTTGTAAGACGGTAATATATTTGAGGAGTATCTTACATAAATTATTTGAGAATTAAAGTGTAACTAACGAAATCGCCATGACACAAAATGAACAGAGGGTTTAGAAACATCCACTCAATACACGAAATTTATAGGGAAGTACTAGTGTAAAACTCTTAGGGGTTACGGTCTAAGTCTATTTAGGTTCTACTAGGCACGATAGGAAATTTCTCTTTAAGTATCAACATTATCTTTAACGACCTTGGAGTTCTTGCAAGCTTTTACTTTCCAAATATGGTTGCACGGTTCAGATTTGGACAATCACTCTTGTAATGTCCTGATTTTCCACACTCATAATAGGTATTTCATGTTTCTAATTTGCCACTGCGGCCTCTAAGTTGTTATTAAAACGGGTTTCCTACAATCTCTACTCGTATGGCCAACTCTCTTGTAGTTTTTGCACTCCACAGTGCACGGTTCAGTGAGGCGCAACTTACGTTCGTTGTAGAAGGGTAACTTTTCTACATATCTAATTTTTGTTATTTGGTCTAGCAGTGTAAGCTCTCGCGACATTTTGTCGTTTATCTTGTTGTTGGCATTTCTTGCCACCTTGACTTTCTAACGTATATCATGAGCCACACGGGTTTGCCTCATAAACAGCAATAGCTTTAATAGCATTAGCAATACATTGGGTTATAATACACTTGATCCTCGCGGAACTTGTTCCTTGTCTTTTTGCCGTCATTCTCTTCAAATCAAAATAAATAAAAGAAAAATAAAATAAGTCCGGTTCTAAAAGTTGCATTTCCAAAAGTGGAATGTTACGAGGTAACGAGTTAAAGTCATGTTCAACTTAATCGGCATGTTTCTAGATGACGGTATGAGACAACGTAGGAGAAATAAAAGTATGGGACGGGTGCTCAACTCGCATTCGGGTTCAGACAGTAAGATAACGTAGGGTCGGAAGACTGTGACAAGTTTCGATGTTATGTAAAATAGTATATTGTAAATTTGTGAAGAAGTTTTAATGACCATTGTATCACTCATGATGTCTTGAGAAACATTTAGAGACCATTGTGCAACTCACAATGTCCTGGGGGAAAGATCTATTATTTATATAAATAACTTTTATATAAACCAACGAGAAAATCTACGTAAGGTAAAATAAACGTAATATAATTATGGAAATGTATTATACTTAATACTCGTTTACTTATCGATAATAATTATATACGTAAGCAAGTAAACACGTAGGATCACATACTGGTTATAGACCAGACCTAGATATACTACTTGGTTCTCTATAACCTTGGCTCTGGATACCAATCTGTCACACCCCTAAACCGGGCCTGGACGGAATACACGTGTCCGGGGGCGTGACGTCATAATATACATCACACAAGATACAAATAACGACCTCTAAGGGTACGTTTGAAAATCCAACATCGTTGCATAAATTAAAATAGTTAAAGTTTGACATAAGTTTAAAGATAATATGCGGAAGCGAATAAAAGTTTTAGAAATTGACAACGATGTTTAAACAGTAGATAATAGCGTTTCTTGAAAATCGGCCCAATGCATAGCGACACCAAATAGCAAGCAAAGACATCCACAACTAAGCACCTGAGAAAAACATGCTAAAACGGTCAACATAAAGTTGAGTGAATTCATAGGTTTGAATTTAGTATTAAAAGTGGACCACAAGTTCACAGTACGCACGTGACAGTTATAACAGATACAACTTCACATAAAAAGAATGTATTTACTGTTGCACTAAGCTCATGACACCGAAGCTCAATTTAAAAGGAAGCATTTTATATGCCAAATAGTATTCCACGCCCTAAAGGTATCTGACCAAGATCACCTATTGACATTCCGACATGGTATATATCCGTTTGTTCGGGACCTCCGAATCTAGTAAGCGCTACTTACCCGGATAGGGATAATTACTCCCAATAGATCTATTTACAACATTCGCGCTCACTTAACCAGTACGGTCGGTTAAGCAATTGACGGTTCATGATAATTCGGGCATTAGTGGTCTATTCGCTACTTAGGCAACACGTAATCAGGAAAAGGAAACGTAAAGTAACTGTGTCCATAGTTTGAAAACAAGCAATGTTTCTCACCCCAAAATAGTAAAGTAAAAGTAGTAAAACATGGGGCTATGAACTCACCTTAGCAAAATGAGCAAATGATAATCACGCAAGTAAAAGATGATATAGAAATCTAGCCGCGACCTAGAATAATAACGCGTCTCAGAAACACGGAAAGTATGCCAAGAATTGCACAATATGTTCATCACCAAAATACATCCATGTGTGTTTGCTTTAGTTTGATTATCAAATCATGACGAAATAAAATCATATAGTTTTTCGTTAAGTTTCGACGTTTAACCAAAAATAATTATTTTTAAAAAGTTTCTATTTTAGGAACGTTTTTAGTTTCAAAACGTTAATACCATCCCCCTATATTTATTAAGTTTCCATATTTTCAAAACGTACTAACTAGCCTTAATCGCTTAACTTCTATGTCCATTTCGCTAAATTTTTACCAAACTTACTATTTTTAGTAACTTTCTCGCTTTTCCTAAAATATATTAACGACGTCTTTAAATGATACTAATCAATATGTATGTGTTACTATATGTTTCGCTAGTGTTTAGAAAGTCTAAAAATGTCTGAAAGTGTCCGAAAACCCATTTTACTATTCACATCAGCAACTATTCATTTGGTTTTGTTGAAAAATATTTCAAGTTTCATTTAGCTATAACTTGGCCGTTTTGAGTCCAATTTTAATGGGTGATATATGAAAAACTATCTATTCGAAACAAGCTCTCTAAAAACTACTTTTACGCCTAATGAAAACATTCCGAAGTCGCTCAAAACCTCAAAACCATTTCGGATCAGCAACGTCATTTTTCGCAAACGCTTTAAAAAATCACACCAAACTTTACAATAGTGCTTAATCTAGCCTAATCTCCTAGTGAAACAAAGTAACATCATTATTTATAAAATATTGTTTTATAATCTTTCAAAAATTCAAAACACAACACATGGATGTATGAATCTGGAACACATATCAAATAACATAAGTAAACCACAAGAAAAGATCAAGACACTTACAAGAATGAAGAACAAGTAGAGAAATCACAAGATCTATACCCAAAATCACTAAATCTATAAAACCCAACAACAAATCTTGAAACCCTAGCTTTAGATCTTGAAGAAATACCTTTAAATTAAAGAACCAATACTTCAAAACACCTTAGATAACCTTAGAAATGAACTTGAAATGAGTGAATCTTGATAGAAATTAAAACTATGGAAAGTATATGTATGTATGTGTGTGCCGTGAGCAAAAGGAGAAAAAAAAAGAGATATGAGTGATTTTTGAGCCTATGATATGAGAATGAAATCCTAAGTTATGAGAATGCAAGTTATTTATAGGAAAATGCTAGGTTAAGGGCTCATGACTAGTCAAAGATATGTAACCAAATGGCTAAGTGACCAACACACACCAAAGGTGTGTGTGGTTGGGCTCGGACGCAGACACAAGCCACAAGGGGGGGGGGGAGGGGTTCAAGCTTAAATTACTAGTTGCTAAATTAAATCAAATTCTTAGTGGAGTTGTGGTCCTTCATGGTGAATGAATACAAAGAGGTGTAAGAATCACATGTTCATGCATGGAAGACGAATACAAAGGTGTCACTATCTTGCATGTGATGTTTTATTTTTGAAATTCAAAATAAGGATAAAAGATGCTCTTTGATTTAATTAAGTGTGTGTATGCATGTGTTTTGAGTAGAAGGGGAAGGATGAATGAAATTTTTGGCTTATGAACATGAGATGGACGATAACTAAAGTTTACACAAAAAGATTTCAGGTTTCCGGGGTTCCGTTAGGTTAAAAACGAGAAAAACGCAATTTAAACGTTAAAGCGTAAAAACAAATACCGGGAGGGATTGTAAACTACGAAACACTTAGAAAAGATAAAATAACTCATATAATATCTAAATTAATCAAAATCTGAAGTCGAAACGCGTTCGATGACGTTTTTCAGAT
>BQNB010093261.1:0-15739 GCA_026074375.1 Tanacetum coccineum | reverse complement strand
AGATAATTTAATTCTCGTCGCGATGGTATGTTTTGTTTTGCGTAACGATTAACGGTGTGTGAGATATTTAATTTTTTTTAAAGAGGTGGAAAGTGAGTTTTTTTATTTTTGATGAAAAAATGAGTTGCTATGATTGGTTCATTGGGTCTATGACAAATGTTGGGTTTATATTGAACTTTTGGCTTCATGGATAACCATACGCATACCATGCATGTTAAAAAGTCATGCACATGCATAGTATGTAGATCTCTTTTCCTTGTGTGTTGATAGTCAACAGAAAGCAACAAAGGTTCTTTTGTTCGATCGTACAATATAAGAAAAACAAAGAACATTGTGTTGGGTTGTTTTATCGTGAAGCAAAGACTAGCATCCTAGCGTATATCGGTGACGTGTAGTGTATGCACACCATAGAGGTTATCAACTTTGGTAACTTGTTTAGTTTGCGTGGTATTCAATTTATACACGCGCGTATATTCAAGAAGGTGTCTCGTTAATTGCTAAAAGGTACACATCTCTTGATCCTTTGTTAATTACATATTCTATACGTGTTTATGTTTTCCGCTGCGTACTCGTGATCTTTAATAGTTAATTAGATCGTAAAACCCAACAGTGGCATCACGAGCCATCGTATAGAATTTGTAGTTACAAAGTAATAAAATTTGACAAATTAGGATTCTTGATTAATTTTAAAGCCCTTTGGGCGTTTTATGCATAAAAATTCGATCTTTGTGCATCAAGATTCAATCTTTATTGGTTATAAAATTAATTAGACGAATTCTAGGTTGTATGAAATTTTATTGATAAAACTTGATGCGTTTAATTGTTAATTGATCGGTTTTATGTTTATAATTAAATTGTTAATTCGGCGTCCATGATAAATACATGCAATTTATCATGGAGGGATATGTGATATAAATCTTGTTAATTGTTAAAAGTTTTATGCAAATATGATGATCAAGAATTAAAACATAGACATTAAATTTATGTGGTTTCGATCCACGACTTTAAAAGCTAGGGAAGACCTTAGCTATGTCTTAATGGGGCCTAAAAGTTGCTTAAATTTTATGTGCTATGTGGTATATATTCGTATATGGCTTACGCAATCGATTATATCGATGGATGTGGCCGGAGTCATTGGACGAAGGAGCCTTTTATGAATATATACATGTTTTAATTATTAGATAATTTGGATCTTAATTGATATTTGCATGACTTAATTGTTAAGTGAGTTTAAATAAATGTTATTTAGTTTAGTTGATGTTTATATGTTTTATTTTAAGTTTGACTTGTGAGAAAATAAAAGGGTTTTTCGGAAAACAAATATAAACATGACTAATGATTATCGAAATAAGATTTATTATGGACTATCTAATGCAAAAGGTCAAAAGTGGATTCGGCTTACATCCGATATAAAATCTTCCATGACTAGACTATCATTTTATAGTTTGTAATGTATTCTTTAAATTAAAAATTTATTTTTATCAATGACGTAATTTGCAAAAGTACTATATAGTTGCAAGGACAAGGTTCGGGAGGAATCATCAAGAATTCGGGTCTTGTAGACACCATTACCCTATAATACCTGACTACGTTGCAGTTTCCTTACCTTGCATACTATGTAGGAAGTCGCGAATGGTCTAGGGTTTGAATGATTTTTAATCATTCTTTAATCTTTTCCCGCGATAAAAGGCAAATCTTTATATTTAAAAGATCGTTGAATCGTCAATTTTAAGGTCTCACTATTTATGTATAAGATACGTATGATAATTGGTGCTTACCGTAATAATACTTAATTGAGAATAAAGTTTTATTAAAATCTATAATCGAAGATGTATGCATGTTCTTCGTAATATTTGACCGTCAACATAAAATACTCTTTTTAAAACTAAGTTGTTGTCATCCGCCAATTTGAAAAAACACTTGTAGATTGCTCTTTACTATGCGTGAGACGTCGTGTAGATTTGCAATCTCAAGGTGATTATACGCTTTTCCGTGAGACGGTGAGTGTTACATAATCACAGTTTTTGATTGGACGACTTAGCGTTGTTGTGGTTAGACCTATTAACACGCGGCATAGATGGGATGAAACATGCTTACTAGATATTATTGTAATACGTAAGTCCCATATGGTTTAGGAGTTACAAAAGTTATGAATTATCAATCGTTGATTACCTTTTGAATACACCATCACTAGCAGATCAACTGATGTGGTGGTGGTATGTCAAGTAGGATCCTAACCTTAGAAAATTAATTGTTTATTTGATAAACGATGGGTTAGTTATATTTTTCTTCAAGGGTATATTCGAAAATACTAAGATTAATTTTGCGATTCTATTACATAGTATTAATGCAACGATAAAACCTAACAATGGTTTTATTCTTTATCAAAGATGTCAAACCAGCTCCTTTCCCTTGTAAAGAACATGGTGACTCATTCCTAATATCTTTCTTGCTCTGAGATAGTTGTAATAGGAATGTAGGGAATTATATCTAATGTAATCAAACTCATAGCAAGCTTAAAAGTTAAGTATATTGCATGACTTATATTTTCATATAGATTTCATCACCCTTATTCGTGGTGAATACTTTGAAACATATAAGACATATAGATAACTAGAGAATATGTTCTTAAAGCTATCAAATGGTAATCTTAGTAAGATGTTTTATGAGTCTTTGATTAGGAATACCAATTTTACCCGCAAAAGTGTTAAAGGAAATTAATATAATGTATCTAGTTGTTTGTTTTTCCAAATTAAGAGGTAATTGCATGCCAAATTTCAAGTTAATCACTAGCATTGATGGATAGTCCTATCTGCATAGTTGAACTTTTGAACATCCAGTAAATGTTACTAATTTAGATGTTAAATACTGTTGAAATAATAGTCACAATTTTGTTTTCACTAGTTATGACACTTGCAATGTGTCAAATCCAGTAGGGAGCGTCCCGATTATTTCTGAATAAGACATTCTTGTGGATGCTGTCAAATTCTGGTGGGGAGCTACAAGGTTTTAATCTTGGTAGTAACCTAGATTATTTCTTACTTATCTTGAAATAATATATACTTTTCCGACTATAGACACTCATGGTTTATTATACAAAGTGGTTCTATATCTACTTGTGAAGCTAATATCTATGACACTATCATATTGTCTACATAAACAAACGAATGTCGTGTTGTTTGACTACATGTATGATGTTGTGCCATGCACAAGTGGGAGAAATCTTTATTGTGTTCAAGGTACAACACATGACAAGAACAATATGATTAAATATTTGTTAGCCTCAAAATATTGAGTCGAACAATGGAAGTTCGTTCATAATTATATTAGGTCTCGGTCACTAAAATAATATACGTTGTATTAGGCTACACGGGTAAACGGGCTCTTAAATGTAATCTAACCGGTCACGTGTATCGGGCGAAAGCCCAAGTAATCCCGAGCCCGGCCCGTAGAAATACCAAGGCATGAAAGCCTCTTGGTATTAAGTATAAATACCCCTCTCCAAGTATGGAGAGGGGGTTGGTTACCATTTTTCTCATTTGAGTGTATGTGTAAACCTTCCACCTCTTTTATTTCTCTCTACAATTCTTCCAATTCTTCTCATCTTATTTTTCTTGTTTCCATAATGAAGTGAAAGTGATTTTGGGTTCCGACATTTGGTATCATTCGCCACGGGTGGGTTTAGTGGTCCAGTTGTGTGATTTAAAGTTTATTTTGGGATTATAGACGTTTCTTTGGGATCACGTGCCTTGTTTTTTACTACTGTTTCGTTTTTTTTTGCATATTACTCTTTATTTGATTGGGCCTTTTTTAATACGGTTACTGTTTGAAATAAAATATCAACAGGGTGCCTAAATTGTCTACACAAGTAGTTTAAAAAAAAAAAAAAATGTTTCTAATCAGTGGTCCGATCGAGGATCTCTAGTTTGGGACCAAAAGTGGGGGACTTTTTCACTTGCGATGAACGGTTTTACTTTCCTATAGAACTCGATCGAGGTGATTTCTGTATGGGCCGTACGAGGGTTTTTAGCTTGGACGATTCTAGATTTTCCCTAGTGGAGTCGAAGGTAATTCCTTTCGAGGATCGAACGAGTTAATTCATTCGAGGATCGAACGTGTAGTCTTTTCGCTAGGAATATCGAACGGAGTGAATAGCTCATGGATCGAATGAGCGAAAACCTAAGGATCGAACGAGCGGAAAACCTCAAGGATCGAACGAGCGGAAAAGTCAAGGATCGAAACGAGCAGAAATAAATAACTCAAGGATCGGAACGAGCGAAAAGCTCAAGGATCGACGAGTGAAAAGCTCAAGGATCGAACGAGCTGGAAAAAACTCAGGACGAACGAGTTGTTTCTTTAGCTTGAAACCGAATACATCTCACAAACAACCGTACAAATTTTTCGATTTCTTATAGATTGAACGAGTTTTCTTCTCGTTTTGACATAGTTACGGTTTTTCGGTTCTCGAGTGATGTTAAACGACGGGTCTTTTTGACTTACATCATCGTATTCGTGACATTGTTTCGATCAACGTGGTATATTTATTTTTTACCGACGATAACCGTACGACTCCGCGAGATCAAATTTATATTCGGTGAATTTTTTATAAAACTTCTAAGAATGACGAAAAAAATTTTGGAGGGAATTTTCTATTAAATACCAAGAATTTGAAAATGGCACATGCGGCCCCTCAACTTTAAAATAGTTTTTATTTTTTCATTTATATTTTAACTTTTTACAATTATAACCGGTGTTTTTAAGAAAGATTAAATAATAACCTTTTACTTTAAAACTTTTTTCATTTTTTCTGATTCATTTTTTAAACTTTTAATATTTGTTATTTTTGTTGTTAACATTTTAGTTTTTACAATTTTCAATTTTAGCCATTTTGTTGTAAGAAAAGTTCCCCGTTCATCGTTTTATAAGATCACAAATCGTTAACAAAGTGGATTTCTTCAACAACAACAACAACGATTTCAACAACAACATTTCTATTCTCACGGTTTTTCTTGATTTAGTAAAATCCCGCGAAATACTCTTGTGTTTTTTTGGTTTAGTCAAGACTTGTAAAAATCCCGCTAAAATTAGTTTTCCCAACAACAACAATCACTTTACCTGCTTAAGATCCTAGAAAATCATTTTTCACTCACTATTACAGTTAAAATGGAAACGAAAGATACTTTATCTTCGTGTTCTAATTCGGAAGAACAACAAATGCAACATATTCAAGAAAAAGCAAAAAAGAGTTGCATGGTATCTTTTCGAAAACTTCATTCACACCTCAAGCTTCTTTCACAAGGGACAACTTAAAAGGAACTCGAATCGAGTCTGGATTCAAACGTGCATTTGCAACACTCTTTGGTCAAGATGTTGAAACTTTTATAGGCACAATGTTCCTAAACGTGGATCAATTAGAAAAGCAACTTGACAAAGAAGAATTTCAAGAGATTGGATCCATAGCTTCTTTTAAAGTACTCGAGACACAGTTTCAGATGTTCATCAAGTCACGGATGTATTTGGATGATGAATATGTTGACATGATACGCATAACAATTCTAACATAACTCGACTCGAAATTCCAGAGATTCGTGACACACTGATCCAACACATGGAATCTGTTAAGAAGTCGATTGATGAAAGAGCAAAGCATAAAGAAGAGTATGACAGCTGGGTGAATGAAAGACAGATTCAGACAGCAGAGGATAAGGTTGATACGGGAAAAGCAGTGGATGCTAGTTTGGTTAACACAGAAAGCATTGGGACAGAATCCAAAGAGCAGGATACAAGCAGCAGATCAGGGAATGATGCACATGCTGATGATGCAGAAATCAAACCCATATATGATGAAGAGCCAATGGCTGAGGTACAAACGACTGCTGAAATCAATGTCTTTGCTATAGGACAACAGCATACTGAGCAACCTGAATTCAATAATGAAGGAGAGGTTGACCAGAATGCTGAACAATGTCATGACACATGTCCTTTGCCTGCTAAATCAACTGATAACCATACAACTGAACTCTCAAATCAATCCCTTGAATCTGAAAATATTCGTCTCAAAAAGACCGTTGCCCAATTTCAAAAAGATTTTTTAAGAATGGAAGCACATTGTGTTAATCTTGAACTCAAATATCAAGTTTTAAAAGAAGGGCAACATGGTCAATTTTCGAAAGTAAAAAGTAATGAAGCCAAAGTTAAACATGACACAGATGTAATTGAAACAATAAACATCGAATTGGAACATAAAGTGGCCCAGTTACTTAAGGAAAATGAGACTTTGAAAAAGCAGTACAAAGAAATGTATGATTCTATCAAGACAACGAGAGCTAAGAACATAGAACACACAACTTCTTTGATTGCAAATAATGATAAATTCAAAGCTCAACTTCAGGAAAAAGGGTTTGCAATTGCAGCATTAAAAAATGAGTTAAGGAAATTAACAGGAAATAGTGTGAATACTAAGTTTGCAAAATCGTCAATCTTAGGGAAACCGGCTTTACAACCACGTAGAAACCAATCAGTTG
Organism: Tanacetum coccineum; assembly: GCA_026074375.1. Classification (NCBI taxonomy): domain Eukaryota; kingdom Viridiplantae; phylum Streptophyta; class Magnoliopsida; order Asterales; family Asteraceae; genus Tanacetum; species Tanacetum coccineum. The sequence continues at coordinate 9,215 of BQNB010093261.1, read as the reverse complement.
TTAGACAACCGACTGCGTTTAAGTCTGAACGACCTAGTCTTTCAAAGCAACGGTTTGCCTCCCAAGTTGATGTCAATAACGATTTGTCAAAACCAGTCACTACACATTATTTGCCTAAGGAAAAAGAATCTGTTGTTGCAAAACCTCATCACATGATTGCACCTGGCTCATCTAGGTATAGCTCAAATGACATGGTTCATAATCACTACCTAGAGGAAGCTAAGAAAAAGACACAAGAAAGCAGTAGGAATTCAGAACCTAGTGTGATGCCTTCTGCTAGATCACAAAGCACAGCAAATGGTAGCAAACCAAAACCTAGGATCAATAACCAAAAGTCTAGGAATTGGCCTGCATCTAAGAGTAGTTGCGTCACGACAAAGACTGTGCCCATAGCAGAACACTCTAGGAATTCTAGAAGTTTTTCTGACTACAAACATTTTGTTTGCTCAACATGTCAGAAATGTGTCTTTAATGCCAATCATGATTCTTGTGTAACAAAATTCCTGAATGAAGTCAACTCACGTGCTAAGGTTCCATCCAATAAGACAACAAAAAGATACATACCCGTAGAGCAAACAAGTTTTGCAAAGAAACCAGAAAGACAGATCCCAAAAAGACACAGGTCTTCAATCAAAAAGACTTCCGTTGTCCATGAGAAAACAATGACTCCTAGATCTTGTCTTAGGTGGAAACCGACGGGTAAAATTTTCAAGACAGTTGGTCTTAGGTGGGTTCCAACTGGAAAGATATTCACTTCCAGCACAACCAAGGTTGACAGTGAACCCCAAAATGGTTCAAATGCAGATATCACTAACCAATATGAAAGCGCACAAACTCTTGATGTCAGTGCAGGTACTTCTAACTTAAGTGCAGGTACATCTTTCAATCCTAAAAAGGAAGGACTCCGAGTTTGGTTGCTGAAAAGACTGATATCTGAGAAACCAGGGCTTCAAGGAATTTTCATCTGATGAATAAGCAATGACGTTTGAACACAGCAGTTCAAGCCTCGGTCGTCCAAGACAAATGACTCTGATCATAACAGTTCAGAACTCTGAATTCACGACCAAAACAATGAACTGTCAAGTTCCAAGCTGGTTTCAAAAAGTTGTTCCTCAGCAGCACAGACAGCTCATCACGACAAGAGTTGGAATTACTATTCCACCATCACATAACAATGCTGAGGTCAACATGTAAATATTTTTTATAAAAAAAAAAAAAAATCAGAAAATGTTTCAAAAACTAATCTTCTCTCGAATGTCTCTTGGAATCGATAACATTAGTACCTAGAAATGTTGATTAATTCGACACGGGCGTGTAAATGAAGTTCGAAACAGGGAGTTTCAAATGCTTTCAAAACATGTCATTTCTAAGTTTTCTTAATGGCTTATGTGCAAATATCAGTACGTAACCCGGACTTCAAATAAAGGAAAGTTTATCTATAAAGATAACTTATCCTAACAACGAGAAATTCAACTTTTCTCGGTCTTGAGCTGTTCTCTCCCAGAATTCAAAGTTATTAAGGTCAAGAAAAAGGTTTATGTACGCATAAGTGCGCTTACCCTTAGTGTTGGGAAAGAGAAAGTCTCTTAACATGATGTTTTTCAAATGTTGAACACAATTTTTCAAGAATTTCTCACTGACAATTTCATAATCTTTCAAAAGAAAATGGTTGTGTTAACACTCCATTTTCAAGGGGGAACGTTTTTGGGAAAAACACCGATTAAATGCGTATGGATACATCATTCACGACCAATTCCTTATGTATTCAAAAACATATCCCAAAATTTCTCTTAATAACAACAAGATAATAATGGCAATTCAATAGAATGATAGTTATAAGATGACTAAGTGTTTCAACCTCCAATTTTATATCGATTTTCCAACTCCCCTGTATCATTTTTATTCGGTGCAAAACATATGTAAACATGGGGGGAGCAAAATGAAACACAGTTCAATAATCTGCTAAGCTTCAACATTTTTCCATGGCCTTTTCAAGTATAAATTTTTACATCACATCTGTATTTCAAAGTCGAAGTGACTTAGAATTTAAATAGGGGAGAAATGTAATTAAAATGTGTCTAAAGACTCAAAGTGCTATCTCGGAAAAGGCTTTTCATGGTTACGATTAATACCCTACAACATCTTATTTCACGACGATTCTGAAGGTTATAAGGTGGTAAGGTTAGGTATTTGTCCTATGATCCAACAGAACCGGAGGGATCTACTAAGACCACTCATAGTTAGACTAGCAGTCTCTTTAGGTATGATTGGAGTATGAATGTGTATAAGGGAAGAATCGCCGACTAAGATTGAGCTAACACTGGAAACAAATAACACAAGGTGTTAGGTATGGACGTATTGTAAGCATTGAAGGGGTTGAAGAATTAAAAAGAAATGTATGGATAAATGGTCTAAGAAAGAAGCCCTCCACACAACTTAGGCAAAAAAAACCGGTGTCACAGACATCTGCTGTCAGAATCAACAATGTGATTGCTGATCAGTGAACAACGACATCATGGACCCTAGTGATTGCAATGCAAACCCTTTTCCAGCCCTTCGGGTTTCTCTCAAAGAAACTTGTCTCATTTGTCATAGGAGATACACACGACTTTCAATTGATCTTTCTCACTCCGTGTTAGATGATATTGAATAGTTGGCAGTCTGCTAAAGCCTCGATTACTAAAAACCAAATGCACTAACTCGAGTCTAGAGCAAGAGATCATCAAAATACAATCTCAATAGGGACACATGCCATTCAAACACTTGTTGATCATCATTAAGTTCACAAGTGTTAAAAGAGTCCTACGCATTATCCTTGTGATTCTGCCAGAACATCAGAGTGATACTCTTTAGTATTCACAATGACGAATGGAAATCCTTCCAGTGTCAACATCAAACAGCACTGCGGTAGGTGACTTGCGAGATTCTATATGAATCAAACTTGTGTCAACTGGAAAGAAACGATGGAGCAATTCAATGTGAATCAACTTGCTTCAGGAAAATGAATTGACGGTCTTACTCAGAAAATAGTAACTATGATTCACTCTTTCGTGTAGTTGCTTTGAGACGTTACGGTAATGAGAACAAGAAGCATGGTAAATCTAATACATCTGTGTTAGAAGACACTACGCTATGAGTGGAAACCCTCGTCAAGGAGATTATTTGAAATCTACCTGATCAACAGGTACGGTATTTTATACTGTAAAACGGTCTACAAGCACCATGAGGTTAACCTAACCAGATCGGTTCGAATGAACAAAGCCATATTCGTCCACACGCTTTATTGCTAACTAATTTTATTTCAGGATACATAACGAAGGAGATGTGATGCCTATTCCAGCTGGAGTCGGATTCCGTATTACATGCTTATGCTATAATACCAAAGCCATACATAAAGCATCAGATTCAAGACTCATGAAGCTCAAGAATTAAAGCCAAAGACTTCCGCACAAACTCTGATATACAAGATCTTCTCAAAGATATCAGTCTATTAGGGAGATAGTTAGCAAGCTTTCAAAATGATGCAAAGTATGAGCATGTTGGTTTTAAGCACCAAGATCGCAAGGTGAAAAGATGATCAAGACAAGCAAGGAAAAAGATTTAAAGATCTCGAACATTAAAGACGAATGAAAAAGACAATGACCAGGCTCAAGATCAAGTCACAAAGGCATGAAGGAACAAGCCTACAACGAATTCAGTGACCAAGACACAAGATCTTAACGCCAAAAGCAATATCATTAAATCTCATGACAGGAGTGTCTCAATGAACTCACTTCGGGGGAGATTGTTAGACTCAAAAATATTGGAGTTCGACAATGGAAGTTCGTTCATTATATTAGGGTCTCGGTCACTTAATTAATTATACGCTTGTAATAGGTAGAAGGGTAAACGGGCTCGTAAATGTAAGCTAATATTGTATGTGTATCGGGCTAAAGCCCAAGTCAATCCCGAGCCCGGCCCAAGTAAAAGCCCACACGACCCATGTAGTTGTGTAGGGTATTTATACCATTTTCCTCTATGGAAAATGTGGTTGTTGATTCTCATTTGTTATTTTTCATTTGTAAGAATTCAACCATTCTATTTTTCTCTCTTTATTTCTCTCTCTAACTTCTCTCTAAAATTCTTCCATTATATCTCATCTTATTTTTCTTGTTCATCATAATGAAGTGAAAGTGATATTGGGTTCCGACATATAAGAATCCGTATTTACATGACTCTATCATTTGATAGCAATTGAATATCTTTCATAATTCAATCATAGTACTCATGTAATAATTAGTCAAATGGTCCCCACCTGACTATAAGTTGTAAATCAGGCCAGACGCCCGTCATTAAAACATAAGTCTGCATAATATTCTTTGAGTAATCAAAAATGGCAAAACACTTTAGATTAAAAGATGTCATTGAATTCTAGCTAGGCCAGAATCCCCCACATTGAACCTCTCAAGAATATTGTTCTTATAATGTTTTTGACTTCAAAACAAATCCATATTGGTTCACGTGGCTTTAGTTCCTAGAACCATATTCAACAACTAATGAAGTTCATGTCGATCTAGACTCAACATGTCATTAGTGATGGTTTATCTTCTTATCACTTCTAGTGATATTATACATCTATGTATAAACCCATGAGTACACACATACATCCATTAATTTCGAATCTACATTTACATGATATGGTGAAATTTGATGCCTTGTTTGGGAGATTTCTTTAAGTCATTATAATGACTTAACATAGCCTATAAATTTGTCTCTAATCAGGAGCATGAAACCTCTTCCGGGTTGGTTTTATATATATTTCTTTTTTAAATTTCTCCGTTTAGAAATTTGCCGTTTCACATCTATTTGAGTGAACTTCCAAATTTCTTTTAATGCGGCAATAGCTACTTATCCATTTCTAATCAAGGTTATTCGCGTAACAAGCCGGGAATAAGTATCAAAGTAAAATCTAGACTTCGCGGTTGTTAAATCCTTTGAAATCCTAGTCTGCTTTGTACTTGTTCAACCTGGTGCCATCGGCTTTTCTATCTTTTTGAAGATTATTTATAGGCCTAGTGGTTACAACCGAGAGTAAATCCACGGCAAAAATAGAATATATTTCATTTTAATGCTTCTTTCATTGAGCCATTCCAAGGAAGTTATCGCTTTTTGATAAGAAGTAGGTTCATTTTCTATATAAAAAGAAACAATCGGGGTCCAAATCGATTTCTCTGTTCTATGCCCTTTAAACTTCATTTAGGTTCAAAACTCTTCTTCTTTGGGTTTGATCTTGTTTATTATCTTATAGATTCATAATCATCTTGTTGCCTCTGATCTTGGGACAACTTTGTCATATATTCTAGAGGTTATTCCCCATTTCCTTCTTTTACAAGGAAATTATTTTCAAAGATAGGAAGCACTTCTATTTACGTTATGGTATCCTTGTCGTAGATCACATACATAAAGGAAACATAGTACTACTGGAATGAGCATTTACTAAGAATATGCAATTCATAGGTTTCAGGATAAACTCTTTGAATCCTTGGGGTTCAGTACGGATATTTAGCTAGATATCCCCCACATTTGTATATTACTTATAAGATGGCCTTTTTATCAGTTCCATAGTTCATAGGAACTGTCTTATTTTATTTATAAGGGATCTTATCTAAACGATAAATAGCCGATATAATTATTTTCCCCCACATGTCATGGCTTAAACCAGGACTTAAGAACATGACATTAACCATATCTTCTAATGCTCGGGTTCATTTCTAACAACACTTCTCTTGTTTGAGTATCTATATTAGTTAAAGAGCAATTAAATTTGTGTTTATTCTAAGTTTAGCACAAAAATTTAGGAAATGGATACCACATATTCACCTCCGATGTGACTTCGAACCACCTTGTTCAATGATAAGTTGATTCTCAACTTATTTATATAGAACAATCTTGTCTATATTCTTACTCTCAAGTAAGTATAATTAGCAATATTTTATACCACCGTCAACACATATGATGAAGTACTCGTTATTCGCTACCTTAGTAGGTATCAATTCCAAATCACATAAAACCATGTGAATCATATCAAGGGGTTCAGTTATTTCCATTTAACCAAGAGAAAAGACAATCTTTTCAATTTGGCTTCAACACAAGTTTTAATTCTATAATCCGTGTCAATACAAAAAGGGTATCCAAATTTGGTTTATTAAACAACATATTGAGTTAAAAATTAAACATGTCCGACAAGTCAACCCATGTCATACATTTAAAAACAATCAAATATGTGAAATTTCATATCATTTTAATGAACTGACCATTAGAAAGAAGCCATTCAGCTTATACATTTTCAACATTATGGTTATTCGTTAACTTAATTTTTTTATTAGTTAAACACAAGATGAATGATAAATTCATTTAAAGTAACCATCCGGACACAAGATGCTACGAATCTCTGGCAGACAACGTGTTTGGTTAAACTTAAACTCTTTTTCAGATGTAAATCACATCTCTCGTTCCCGTGATATTAGCAGTTGGAGAGTTGCCCAAATTCGTTCTCTCCATTCACTGCATTAAAAGAGTTAATCAAACTCTTATCACCATAAATATGACATGATACCGAAGTGTTAATCACCATTCTTAAAGGTCGGATCCCTTATGGCCTCTGTTTCTCATGTCATTCAGACCTATATCGCATAGTTATGGCACAATAAGGTTTGATGCTTCAAAGCATCTACTATACAAGTAACTAGAGTATCGGCCTCCCTTTTAACATGTTCGGTGCAGATCATTAAATGTTCACTCGTAGATTTCCCTAATATCTCTGTTTAATACAGATACTCATGATTAGTTTGAAACTAATGTTGGTACTATTAAAAACATGCTTAATCACAAGTGTTTCTTAAAAAACGATTTTAATTCATCTTTTGTTTAAAACACTGATATTTGTATGATCTGTTATACAAAACCGTTTTAAAAGAAGTCTTTCGATTAAAACAATTAAACAATATCACCTATTACATAATATTTTAACAAAACACATATGTAATATGATGTTGTCAATTTCCATTAAAAGATCTTTAATAGATCTATTTTACATGATTTATTTCTATACTAAAACTCAACAAGATTTTAGTAGATCCATTCATCTAAAGAAACTCAACAAGGTTTTAATATATCCATTCTTCTAAAGAAACTCAACAAGGTTTACTTACAGATATTACTTTAACTTCAAAAATTTAAGAAATTATATTAGTTAATAATTAAAACTATACCGGTTTAAAATAAAATAGACAAGTCAAACAAACACTTTCCACTATTTAGTAAAAATGTGTTATATAAATCTGATATTTAATAATAACTTGTATAAATATCAATATATTGTTTCAAATAAACTCTTCTTGATTTCATTGAACATGTTACAGTTATCTAATAAAATAACAACTTATGTTTTAAGATATTTGTTTTAAAGAAAATCCACTTGGTTTTAATGAATCTAAATTCGTCATGATTTGCAACCATGTCAGTAACTGGCGCACCAATTACATTTACAAGATTCACTAGTGTTACACTCGTGTTACCATTAGTAAACTTGTCAATACAAAACAGTTAAGAACGGTTAAAATAATTTGGTATTAAAAAACTCGACTTGTTTATTTAAACATGTACCCAATCGTTCAGAAACTCAATTGGTTTCAATGCACATCACATTTATCAGTTTAATAAAAACACAATCTTGTTTCAAAAATAAACTAATCTGAACCCTGAAGATCAAACACAAACAATTTAGATAAACTGTTATAAATCGGATATCCAAAGAAATTCAATCTGAATTTTTTTTTCTTTATAACCTTGTAAATGGATATGCTTCTGAACGACAAAGAAACTCAATCTTGGTTTCAGTGAATCAACTAGATCAGTTTAACAGGAAACTCCAATCTTGGTTTTCAAACTTAAACTGATCTGAAAAAGCTTTTTAAAAATGGTAATAGATTGTAATTCAAATTGTACAATTAAAAATTGTTTTTAAAAATTGATTTACAAAGAAACTAATTTGGGTTTCGATCAGAAAACAGTTATTATTATAAAATTTGTTATCCTCATAATTAATTCACTTTTTAACAAAAGTGCGGTTTTATTCTGTTACACCAGCAACTGTTTTGAAGAACTGTGAGGAAACGTTACACTTTTATTAATAAATCGAATTATAATACAATAAATTAAATTAACAGAAAATTAAATAACAGACAGAATAGGAGTAGAAGCAGAAGACAGACCACTATATAACGATAAGTAAAATAAAGCAGTAAAAGGTCGTGGAACGAGGCTCATGTACTTCCGCTGTTTATGCTTGTGTTATGATTATGTATGCCTTTGATGTCACACCATATTTGTAACACTTCTACCCTTTTGGGTCGAGGCGTTACAAAAGTTGTTGTACTGACCTGTACATTTCTGATCGAAATGATTGCTGGAACTTGGTTTCTATGGAGCTGCATATTTAGTTGTGTCTAAAACAAATGAGACTAGGCCTCTATTTATAGTGCAAAAGTTGACTTATTTTTCAAGATAAATAACTGCCCAACTTAAGCAAATCTTTTATTAACAAAAAAAAGATTTGCATATCTTTTAATGACACAAAATATTCTGTACAAACTTATTTGATAGGTTTAAATCTATTTCTAGAGTAAATTTCCAGATTTTGTGTTTCATGTGTCCCACTTTGAGACACGATATCTCATTCATATTATCTCCATAAATATATATAATATATACTATTTTTCCAACATGTATCTCATCATGTATAATGGTCATCTGTAAATAAAGCTACACACATTTGTTAACTTAAAATGATTAAGAAAAAAGCCCCAAGCTAATCCAGTTCTTTTATCAACTAAATGACGACTATAATACAATAAAGAAAAGCAATGTTTTATTACCCGGTATTCTTATCGACCCGGTTTAGTAGCCAGTTCTCCGGGTCAACCGATAGAACCGGCCGGGTCATCCTGAGTTTTAAAACATTAAAGAAAAGTTCCCTTAACTCTTTGGCCAAGAAACATTGGTTCCCTCATAATTATAATACGAGTCCACTTCCCTTTCTTTTTGAAAAATAGCCTGGATCATTATTAATAAACCACAACCATAGTTGGAGAGAGTAATTTCCGTTCCTCTGTGTAACTATGTCAGCACTTGGTGCACATGTCATGCCATGGTGGAGTCAGTTATTACTATTACTC